>DWME01009650.1:0-10773 GCA_018244795.1 Parelbella ahira ahira | reverse complement strand
GATCTTTATCAAAGGAACAATCTTAATAAATATTCCTTTATTATACGGTTATGACTATATACTGTGAAATCTTCAGGTGTTCATTAACGATTTACATTGTTTAAGCCACTCTTGGCAGCGAAGACAATCTAGCTCAACAATGAAACATAAATGTATAAAAACATCTTCGTGTTTTCTCTAAATAAATGGTTTTCTTTTACTCATTATTTACTATTAGTACAACTTTATGTAATACTTAATATACAGCATGTTTAAATTTCAAACTCGATCTGTCAATAACATAGAGATATATAGAGTAGGGGAGCCAGCCTAAAATGTGACCATCGATTATTTCTAACCGTCGGACGTTGCCGTTTATAGAAAGGCCGTATATCTTCCCTACTATGTATATACATATATAATAACTCTATGATCAATAAATTATAGGATATTTTTTTTAATAAAACAAATTCCACATTTCATTATTGTATTTGATACACCCTTTTTATACATAGAAAATAAGTAATTACGTCTAAAAAACTCCCGAGAACAATCATTAAATGACAGTAGAAGATAGTAGTAATTAAATCCTAAACTCGGCAACAAGATCATTAAACGTCATTTTATTTAGACAATATCATGTTAGCTAATGTAAAGATAAAAACATACTAATTTATTTTTCCAAATTGATTAATAAATTTATATTAAAGCCAAATAATCACAGAGCCAAAGTTTCAGAGAATCATCCACCTTTTCTAATTCATCATTATTACCATCACCCTGTCGAAATCTAATGGTCTAAGTCAACTCAGCCTAAGTCGGGTTGGAGAACGCAGAGCTCGGCTTCTGACACCGTCCAAGCTGTTGCCAGTCAGCGGCCAGGACACGCAGCCATGCCTGACAGGCCACTCACAATGCGATCTGCCAGCGCTGGCAACCCGGCATGAACTATTCTAAATGTCACTTACAACTGCACTTATACCTACTCGTCGTCTATAGGTTTTAGTAACATATTAAGTACATAATACGCAATTCAACGATGTACCGATTTTACTCACGTATATTTTCAGGATCTCGGATAGATCCGAAACTAGTCGGGTTGTTCCGAAAAACATACCTGATATTTAATTCTATCATGCATGTATACCTATAGTTGTAACACGTTTAATAGTACATTATTCGCTTATTAAAATCATTTATATATCAAACTGGTACTTGCCGCTTGATCTATAACAAGTTGTATTATGTCAATTAGCGGTTAGATTTAAGACTAATATAGATAATATAGAATATTATAATAGATTAAAGATCGTTCGATTTATTTTAATCTATAAGATTCCATCATTACCATATATACATGATATTCAAAATATATTTAAATAAATTTCTGCTCAAGGCATTTTATGAACCACCAAAAAATCTAACAGATAAACAGTGATTGTTGGACCTTTGATTGGCTGATTGTAGTTTGATTGATTGATGTCACATGAAAAATAACCTAAGCTAGTTTTTGTTTTTGAATTATTATAACATTGTATAATCATTTATTCTTATTACACGGTACGTATAACTGATATGAATAGCTAACTACACCTAGCTGATATGATTGATTAATCAAAAAGAAAACATAAATAACTATGGCTTTGCTCTTAGTTGCCATGCTGTGAAAAAACATAATATCTGTGTGGCCATTCTTATCTTATCGGATTAAGAGCTACATATCTTATCCGATAGTGAATTTTATCAGTTTTAAAATGTATTAGTCATTTGTTATTCATATACCTAACAATGATTCAGTTTAATTATAAAAATATGCAAATAATTACTTTCGCCTTTTAGGCTGTAAAATTTGTCTCTCTTTTCTCTCTTAGTATTATCTATAACAGTATAAATGTCAAAAATTCATTACCCAAATGTAAGGCAAACGTCACACCGTTCATAAAGTACTTATAATTTGGTTTACACAGTCTGATATGGGAATGAGATTATGAAGGCGTTGTCGAACTGCCCTCTGTTGCCAAATCTTCGTACGTAATCGGGGGTTGTCTCCATCTGTAGTACTGCACGATTCTGAAACAATTAAAATGTGGAGAAAACTTATGATAATTAATAATCGACCCGTTTCTCATTCCACTGTTGGAATATGGGTCTTTTCTCATAATGAGAGGGCCAAGGCCATAGTCTGCCACGCTGGCCAAGTGCAGGTTGGCAGACTTCACACATCTTATTTTTTTTGTTTATAAATTCTAAGGTGTACATGTTCCCTTACGATGTTTTTCTTTTCCGTTCGCAGGTGATATTTAAACTAAAAACGCCCTTTTATCTTTATCTTTTATGGATTTGAACTCAGCAGCCCCGGGATGAGAGGCTGAATTCTTAACCACTAGGTTAACATTGCTTTCTTGAGAAAACTTGTTTAAGCCATTTTATTAGATGTACATCTTTCTGCTATAGATCGACAACGGCAGATCTGAGTTTTCTCCATTCGAAGCAGAGGTTTAAGCCGATCAGAGAATAGCACTATTACAACAATTGGAATAGACAATAGAGCAGAGACCGTTTTAATCATGGCTGACACTTAAAAAAATAATTTAAAAACAATTTCCACACTGGGCAGGCAGGTTAGGGATCACAGAAAACATGTTATTTCAACGTGGTGTCTGCTGGGCGTCGACAGCCAGGGCATTTAGCTGTACCTAGGAAGGGTGCGGTATACCGCGGTCAATAAGTTATCAGAGACTCGTCTGTGGTGAGTATAGCAGGATGCACCATGTGTAGGTAAATTTGGTTTAAGCTTGGAACTCGTAACAACCTGATTAGTGTAGTTACATAAGAGGTACATGTACTTATTTTTACTTACCCCAAAAAGATCGCACATATTGCAGTTATTATACCGCTTAGGACGTATATAGCACCAGGGAATGTTGATATGGAAAAGGCGTATAAAGAGTTGAATAGTTCTGGCGACACCAGGGTACTGACGCCTTCCAACGCGCCCATAAGCGCAAATACTTTCGCTATATCCTCCACGGGCAACATTTTAGTAAGAAACGATCTTATTAGAGGCGAAGATAACCCTCTAAATAAAGATATCCCGACACCTACAATAAAACATGATTTTCCATTATCAACACATGTATGAATAGTGTGAAAAAATGTATGAAGAAAGTGTACGAACGATATGATAATTTACATGACATTCGTATGTAAAGAATAAGCTGATACGCTGTAAAAATCAACAGACAATAGATTGAACAATCCAAGCCAGCGGAAAACAATGACATCATTTTTAATATTTTATCTGCGAAAGGCTGCAGGCAGATGCTGGATGCGACAAGCTGAAGACAGAGCGCGATGGCGCTCATTGGGGGAGGCCTATGTCCAGCAGTGGACTGAGATAGGCTGATGATGTGATGTGTGTGATGTGATACGAATGTCCAGTTTGAATAAGTCAGTTTGTCTGTAGTTAATATTTTGATATTCTCCGTGTTACCGAATTTGGTGACAGATGCGTTGCTTCTTCTAAACATGCCTTTCCTCACCCAGTGGAGTCGGCAAGTTCGTGTAATTTTATATTAAGTGGCGTGTCACAACGGTTTATAACTTAGTCTAACTCAACGTGACATTTTCAATTTTTTGACATTGATTTTATTAACATTTATCGCATAACAGAACAATTATAACCAATAAAAATCACACACCCACTTTATTTAATGTAAATAATGTTAAATTTCATTTCATACACATTTTATCGAAAATTCCAATGTCGAAAAAAGCTGTTCTGAACCGCAAAACGGCCGTGAAACCTACTTTCAGGCGGGACATCTATTAGGTCCATTAGTTCTTTACAAAAATGTAACAGCTTCTAACATTTACTCGTGAGATTTCCTCTATTACCTACCTTGTGTTTTCTTATCTGTTAAGATAGTGTCAGTGAGTTACTAAGCGAGAGTTGAGAGGCTGTGTTGACCTGCACAGGTGACCTCTCGCGTCGTTCATGGATGGATGGACCACAAACTGCAAGGTTCTTGCCGTACTGTAATAAATATTAACAAATGCTCTATAAATCATTTTGTCCTTAGAAAATTACAAGTCCTTATTATTAAAAAGGAAATTAAAGTAGCGCAGAAAAGATAGAAACATATGAAGAGAATGATGCATATGAAAGATGTACGTTGGGTCTGTAAATGTGATATTTGAATCATGGTGCTCTTTGTTTGCCCTTTAAGGGAGCTAGTGTAATGATGATACCATAATAATTATTATTATTACAATAAGTCACCCCATAGAATAAAACAATGTAAACAAAGTTATCATTTTTAGTAAAGCGATTAAATATTAGGTATATTTGACGAGTGTGTCACTTGAACCCAGACGAGACTGAACGGTCTCAAAGCTATTGTTCTCGTCTATTTACTAATACTAGTGGCCCAGCAGAGGCCGAAAATGGACTTCAGTGAGATTATTATTTATTATGTTAAAACGAAAAATTTTATTCTTAATGTATGACCACAACCTACTTCATATGTACATATGTATCTGATTCTCACCGTATGAATATAAACAATGAATCTTCATGTAATTCTAACATATGTAACGCGTCAAATTGATATTTACGTACTCTTTCTGTGTGTAAACTTTAATGACACAACATCTGAGTCTCTCACACAGTCAATCTTTTACAAAATGGATGCGAAGATTTCGCTTTTTATTTTACTATACAGATCTATCACAAGAGCTTATCACAAACAATAACAGCAGCTAAACGTGGCGGGCAACTCAATAAGCAGACGAGCTAATTAGTAGGCTGCGAGACTTGCGCCACATACAGTTCGGTGGCCTGAAAACATGAATTTTTGTGCAATGCAAGCAAACGATTGCTCGGGCATTCTGATCAGCTGGCAGCGCGTGTCGCTGACATGCAATGTGACCCGCGCTAGGTAAACGACCCGCCCTGTCACACGAACGCCGGCCTGTATACATGAAGAAAGTTGATTTTGCTATCGCAACACCGTATCTACTTAGAATGTTGATCGTTGTTAACATCGTTGAATACTTCCGATGAGTTGTCGCTGAAGCTTGTGACCGAGTTTTCGAAAATAAGTATTTTTTTCTTGTCTGTATTATGCATGGTGCAAATAAAAAGGTTTTAGAAGGAATTTTAATGTGTTGTATGAAGAAAGTTGATTTTTTGTCGCAAACCTGTACTTACAATGTTGATAATTGTTACGAGACAAACGAGCGTGGATGTTCGTACTTGCAGTTAATAGTTACTGATCGAATGTTTAAACCTATGTCTTTGTTCTTGTCCAAATTACATTTAATATATTGTACCAAATGAAGTCTTCAAATATATTTTAGTTACGTACTGGCTTTACGCATCATACATTACAGTAACCTATGTCCTACACATCAGCGAACTACAAACCTCTTTAAAATGAAACCAAATATCTAAATTTATCATTAAAATAACCCGGCAAGTTATATCAGACAAGCATACTGACCAATATGGCTAAAACCTTATACAGGTCCATCAGCACAGGAGCGCGGTAATAAATTCGTAAATAAGTCATAATTTACGTCATAACAAGTCAACGTAATATCGCGTCTCCCGCGGCGCGGGCGGGCGGTAGAAAGTATTTAAGAAGGCGCAATTTCACGGCGCGCGCCGCCCAATTCTATTGTGAACCCGTAATAGCAGCGATTATCCGCATATGCGTCGACACAAACATGTCTTCGTTTCATCATGCGATAGTGAATTAAGCTGTCCAATTTCTCGCTTCAGAGTGCAGTGGCAGCTATATGGGATTTGCGCGATGCCACTCACAAAATTCAATTTGTGTTGACAGCGGCATTTTGAATTTGTCATCGTCTAAGATTCATCAATTTGTGTCGTCAGCCTCCTTTTATTGCTCCGAATCGTGAAGTTATTCAATTTTACTTCATATTTTTCTTTCCATGTCTAAATAAGTAGATATTCATAGTCGAGTTGAATTACGTCATTGTATTCGCTGTAATCATTTAAATAAATAATAGAACGTATGACATATGTATATGTATGAAAAGTGGATTGGTATGAACTGAAATATACTATGTTCATAGGAAGGTAATGTCTAAAAAATCCACGTGCGAAATCATCTTTTAAATTATTAACGAAATTTATGAAAAACTTAAATTATTTCATGATTTTGGACAAATAATATTTACTCCATTTTTGTTTAATTCCCATTGAAAACCTCCACTAACGACTGGACGCGTCTAGAATAGTAAATAATAAAAATAATAATGCTTTGAAACAATATTAACCTCGTTACACCTTTTATTTTTTGTTATTCTTATACATCATAGCCGCACGCATCCTGGTGTCATTTGACTCCCCCACTATCTGTACCGGGCCAAGCTCAACTCCCTAGCGAGTATCTGACCTATTTGATCAGGATACATATATCACAGCCGCGTACCGCCAAGAATTAGCCTTGGCCAGTGTGATGTGAAGAGCAAATATCCGATGCGTAGTACGGAGTGAAAACGTCACATTCCTGCGACAGTCGCGGTATCTTGACGCGTGATGTGTTTATAAAACAGTTGCGAATGCCTGTCTTTGTGCGACCTTAGCGGGAAATAAGGCTCGGGTTACTGGCGGCGAGGTGTGTGCTGTGGTCGATTGTTTTTATTTTTTGTCTTTTGGCATTAGCTTTTAGTAATGGACAGCAGTAGACGTGTTAACTACGCGGTTTATTAAACTGAGTTGCCAATATGAGAAATATTATGACTGTTTACAGCGTGCCATTGGAGAGGCCTATGTACAGCAGTGAACGGGAGTAGGCCGATAATGATGATGATGATGATTTACAGGGAAATTGGTATGATTATAGTTTATCGAATATTTTGCCCGCTATTTTCCCGGAATTATCTACGAATTTATTCAACGGAGTATTATTAAACAGTAGGGTTTGAAGTTTTGATTGTGCTTGTCTATCTACTTTTCCTGATACAATTTTAATTTCCGCTACTGCATTTAGGTTTAAAACGCTGGTAACACTAAACTAAAACGAAAATCTATTTATGTATTTATTTACCTACAATACAGGCTTATCTCATGAATATCTTTGCTCATTTATTTCATACAAAAAATGTTCTGTATTCCTGGTTTTGTATTCTTTTGCGCGAACAAAGAAATCTTTTCGCTATGAATTAAGATTGAATCATTAGACACGTAGTTCGGCCGACGTGACATAATGCGTTTGTACAAATCACTGTGCCGACCAAATACTTGCGGACATAAAAAGTATAAAACCTAAATGTAAAAAAAAAATATTTTACCTTCAATTTTAAAATTTAAGTCCACAATATTTTTTAACACGAAATATTTTGTATTTTGATAGAAACTGTATTGTTATTTATTGTATTCGTTTTAAATGGGTTTACAAGGCATTTGGTATCTATTGGTCGCGGGTTTTAATATACACAATATATAGATACGTTGAGTTATCTAAAAGAAAATAGATTCTTCCTTAGGTAAGGCTACTACTTATCTTCAGACTGTCCATCTGGTAGTTTCTCGAATTAGCATTATATAAAAAAATACATATGCGAAAATGTTCAGTTATTAGTCTTACGATTTAGGGTGCATTTTTATATTCCTCAAACCGTACCTGCTTTGAGTCTTTTAAAATCTGCTCTTATGTCCTACTATTAAAGAATTACGTTACTTAACTATAACAGACAGAAACTGAAACCACAACTTATATATTTGCATACCCACTACTCGTAATGAGAAATTGAATGAAAATTTATTTAAGTGGGGTCTGATGAAGAACCTCGCTGTCCGTGATTACGTTTCACTGGAATTAAAATACCAAGAGAAAGTATTCCGCCGAGAGGATATTACCTATTAGCCTGTCAATTGCAATAAGCTATACCTTCGTTAATTACCTACTATATCACTACAACTGTTAAGGAACGGAATTAAAATAGCGGCTACCTGATAGTATAATGTTTATTTATTAAGCGAAAATGTACTCTATTACGTATTGTTTAGATTCAGTGATTTGGCCAGTTTTAAAAGTTTCCTCAAGAAATTATAGTTCAGCTTACTAATTGTCTACGAAAATTTTCCATTTTCATTGTTAAACGATCTTATGTGATGACAACATTAAATTTGGAAACAAATTTAATAAGAATTTATAATAAATAATATATTAAAAGTATTATATTACGTTCAGTATTTAAAATACTTAATGTCAAGTTAAAGCAGCTTTTTCCCTTTTGACTTTACATGTTATTGTACATGAACGCCCGCCATACCGTCAACTTACTAACTATTACGATGAAATAAACTCTGAAATTCACTCGAAAAGAAATCCTATAGATTTTTACTAAAATTACCCGATCAGCATGCAAGCAAAAGTGTAAAAAGTGACAATGACATATTACAAGTAAATTATTTGCCTTTTTATTAATGAACGCAGTCATCATATTATTTCAACTAAAGCATATAAACACATATGATTATATCTGGTTATATAAATCTATCTAGTTCATTCCGATAATAATTCAGCTTCCCGCTAAAACAAACTCGTTTTCTATGACATTTCGCTCTCTGTCTATGGGTGCATTTTAATACATTGTGTTGAACATATCAATACGTAATTACATGTACAATCCTAGTTTGTTTGATGGGTTGATATATATTTGTGTCATCAGGTGTACCTGGCGGGTAATTATTGGTATAGTTTCCACACGCCGCCGCATGACAAATGACGCTAACACCTTTGTGTTTTGACCTTGTGGCTGCGACCCCGCACGGTCTTACTGCCAACTTACAGGTCAAACGTGTATTATTATTACTATGCATACAAAAATTGTACACTTTAAAATATTTTTAACATGTTTTTTATTATTATAACAAAAAATCCAGGTCACTGTTGTGTTTATTATTTAAAGCGTATAAGCAGATCAACACTGATAACACATTCTAACATTGCATATATATTTTACGTAAGAACGTTTTTTAAATTCTGAATTCACCTCGGACAAAAGCCAGAAGTAATACATGTTCAAAGTTTTAGGTTGTCCAAAGCTTACAAATGATAAATACAGAAATTAAATGACTGTTCTGAATTAGGCTTTACACGTAGCGAAATCGTATGCCACAAGCAATCAAATAGCGTGCGCTAGTGTTCCAATAGTTTTATGTTCAACTAGTTATATTAGTGGCAGTTAGCGATATTTATGACAAATTGCCGTGTGAAAACATCGAGCTTGTAACCGTGAACACGTTTTGTTCGAGATTAGTTTCGTTCGTACGAATTCTTTGAGAAATATGTTGTGTTATAATATTGACGTTGCAAGTATTAGCATTATTAGGATATTTATTTCACGTGTAAGTCAGTAATCGGTATAATTTATTAATTATGCCGCTACACAAATCTCATCGTATGTTCTTGTGAATTATATGTATTTAAATAACAAACCGTGTACCTAATAACATCGCTTTTTTTATCGTTAATTATTGACAGATACAGATTTTTAAACACATGCGGGTAGGAGTAATTCTTGACAGTATTTCAAACTGGTGAGAAAATATTTACAATTTATTTTAACGATTTTTTTTGCACATCTACTATGCATAAGTTACTAAGAGCTAGGTTTGGCTTCGACAATACACAAAGTGTGTAACTACATATCAATGTAATGCGCAATATATTATTGGGGAGTTACCTTTTATTTTAGTCAGGTTATAAATGGTTGGTACAACAAAACTGTTATACCTGCCCGAGTAGATTCATACAATAGAGGCGACCAGAGCAATCGCGGGTAGAAACGTGTCTATGACCATATTTATTTTTATTATTATTCATTTTTTACCATTTTTTTATTGTGATGTATTGTGACAACGGCTTTTAAAAGAAATTGTGCAGAGCTACATGAATAGTCCTACTTGTACAGCCGTGAGCGAGGTTGGCTGCACGTATTTATAGGCGTTAGCGGTTATTTCCGATTGCTGTATCCTTGTTGGCTATTGTCTTCACAAGATGTTTTTATGATCAAATTTGTGTGTATTTTCTTCAATTATTAAATATCTACTTTAAATTATTTTACACTTCTATATTGTTTTTACAAAATAGTTATTACTATATAACAATATATAATTTACTTATAGTCGATCCGAGACCTGTTGTCGTAAATGGACATCCTTTCGAAATCATTTAGGAGTATACTATACATACCACGGACAGATATTGCAGTTAGGTATAAACAATTTTTCACCGGTGCGTTTCATTGGAGATCCCGGTATCACTTCCATGGTACCGGGTACCTTTTGAAGGTTTCCCCCCCGTTAAAAAAAGGTAGAAACAATTTTGCGAAGGAGGCCAAGAGGAGGATTCAGCTGGGCTGGGCAACATTTGGTAAACTACGTGGACTTCTCGTAATCCATACTGGAGAGTTTTAAAATTGAAGTTTACAATCAGTGTGTTCTAATAGTATTGTCGTAAGGAGCTGAAACATGGATATTCACGGTACGACTATTCCACCAGTTCAAAGTCGCTCAGGGAGCTATGGAGCAAGCTATTCTCGGAGTCTCTCTGAAGGATAGGATCAGAAATGATACTGTCTGACAGAGAATCAAGTTCACCGACATAGCTCGAAGGATTAGTTCGCTTAAGTGGCAATGGGCTGGCGATATCAGCCGAAGAACCGACAACCGGTGGAGTAGGCGTGTTCTGGAGTGGAGACCGCGGCTCGGAAAACGTAGCGTAGGACGCCCTCCGGCCCGGTGGGATGACGACC
>DWME01009649.1:0-10773 GCA_018244795.1 Parelbella ahira ahira | reverse complement strand
AAAAAAAAAAAAAAAAAAAAAAAAAAAAAAAAAAAAAAAAAAAAAAAAAAAAAAAAAAAAAAAAAAAAAAAAAAATTCTGAGGTGTGTGAAGTTTGCCAACCCGCACTTGGCCAGCGTGGCAGACTACGGCCTTAACCCTCTCAATATAAGAGGAGACCCATTTTCCAACAGTGGAATAACAAATGGGTCGATTATTATTATTATTATTATTATTTCGGAAACACGATTTTTGGTATATTACAGTCTTCTCGCAAACAAGCGACATTAGTTTTATATGTTAATTATTCGCTAATAAAATAACTTAAGAACATTTATATACATATTTCAGTTTTGCGTACGTCTTATTTAATAATATATATAAGCATGCGTTCCAGTCGCTAGATGTGAATGTTTACCGCAAGTCATTTATATTTGACGTGAACGAAAGTGGTTCTTATTTTCTTCATAACAGAGCATCATTGAAATAAACAATAAATTCAACATCTTGAGTAACTTACTTTTACTGTTCACCATCATCATCATCAGTCTATCTCAGTCGACTGCTGGACATAGGCCTCCCCCAAAGAGCAGCATCGCGCCCTGTCCTCGGCTTGTCGCATCCAGCATCTGCCTGCTGCCTTCCGCAGATCGTCATCCCACCGGGCCGGAGGGTGCCCTACGCTACGTTTGCCGAGCCGCGGTCTCCACTCCAGAACACGCCTACTGCACCGTTTTTCACCGTTATATTATTTTAATCGAATTTGTTTATCTACTTTTAGTTTTTCAGTTCCAAGTAAAATATTTATTTTTGAGTTAGATAAATTCTAACATAATATTTTCATTATACTGAAAATATTTTCATTGCTTTCAAATTCTATACTCAGCATATTCTTATAATCACCTATACAACGGTGTACTTGGTTTATATGCATGAAGAACTCGTATGAGGACTACTATTGAAATACATGGGAATGTAGAGCGTAATGTGTCTCAAAACTTGTTACCATTACATAGATTAAACCTGTTTTATAACGTAAAAACTACTGCGAGACGTAGACAGATCTGTCCTATTTATTGGGAACGAGAAACGTACTAAAGTAATTATGTACGAGGAAGCTCGTAAGAGAATTACTGCTTACCTTCGGGAAAATATACAACTACGTAGCATTGGGACTTATTGAGTGGAGTAATTCAATTCCTAAGAGAGCTGCGTTTTGTATACCTCCTACATTAGCGGTCATAACTTTATCCACATATGTATCTCATTCATTAATAATCATCTCATTAATAACTTACAACTTACAAATAAAATATAAGATACGTATAAAATCTAATAGCTTTTCTAAACTCTTCTTTTTGTAGTCATAAGTATGTTATTCTTGCCAATATTGATACTCTTATTATTACTAAGTCAGCTTAATGACGCTAATAGTCCTATTTGCACGGTTCTATTCGAAGTTGTTTGGAGATGTCGATTGGAAACAACAGCGACTCTTATGGCTGCCTTCCGCTAATTTTCTAGTTTGTTGACACTAAAGCAAACTCTATGCAAATTCATCAGTTCTATACAACGTTTAACCTACTAACAAAGAGAGATGATGTCCGGTTTGTATTTCAGTTAAAAAATTGACTCCATTTTTTTACTTTAAAATATAGGCAGTATAATGGTATTTTCTTTGTCAATAGTACAACTGCCGGCCTTAAATAATAAAAGAGACACCAAAGTTAGAGCAAATTCAAATCGAAATTTATCAAATATCTTTATTACTGAATACCTTGAGATTTTTTCTGCTATACAACAAACATTGTCCTTGGAGAAAAAACTAGAATATTTTATCTGTTAATTAGTGTTAACTAATATTGTAAGCAATAATACTACAAGTATTAGACATACAAAAAAGTAATTTAACACAAAATTTATTGATGAATGTTAAAACTATGAGGATTATATGAAGAGTAAACTACTAAGAGTATACTAAAACTATGTAAATACTAACCAAAATAAAAATGTATGTAGCATTATATTAAAAAAAAAACGAAGATTTCACTATCTTAAATGTGTACGTTGATAAAGTCAAGCTTTCAATGGAATGTTACGTTGATTTATCTTTAATGCCTTTCCTTATGTGTTGCCAGTCACTATACTGACTGTACGGCGATAATATTTGTAGATTAGAAAGTGTAATTTTGTAGAGTGAAATTGTAAAGATTATTTAACTTGTACGGTCTTATTGGCTTATATGGTCATAGAAAAGTACCCTTTATACATACTTATGTATATTAAAATGTAAATAGATTAAAGTTCTAATTATATACAGTAACGTTTGCATAATCACCTAACTTGACTTAAAGGTCAAATACTAGCTGATATGGGAGTCAGCAGTTTTTAAAATCGTTTGCGTGTTTTTGGACCTTATAAATAAATATAACACATGGGGTTCGTAAGTTTCGAGATTTTTAGAAGATGGTGCCCTCTGTCTACACTATAAAGGACCTGGCGTGATGATATAATAACAGTTTTACTCCTATAAAGATATCTTAAATGTGGTTGCATCAATATTAGTATTGAAGGCGTTGATGCTAACAATTATTTTTATTTATTTATATATTTTTTTATTTTGCACTGATTTTGGCATTCGATAATGATAATAATATTTCCTAGTAAAGTCAAACTCATAAAAACTGATTTCCAACATTAAGATTGTGTTATGACAAACCAAAGTTTGCGTTATGCGTTAGAAACATCCTTATAAAGAATAATACTTCAATTTAGAACAAAGCAAAATAACCTCTTATCAATGTATGTACAGTTATATATAAAACAGCTTGGTATTCGTATTGGGATTCTCAATATTTTACCAGTTCCAATGACTTTGTTTGCGGGCCATTCATGGAGTCTTCTAAAACGACAGAATCAGCCCGCGCGTTATTTCACCTAACACACCGAAATAAGCCTTTGACGACAGGCGGCTTACCGAATATTCCCAGCGCCCTTTATATCCGTGGAAATAAAAAGGAATTCGGCTATGAACAGTTCAGTGTTCGTAGAATCGTTATCATAGGGCTGACGACAAATTTATTTTTACAATTTTCGAAATACATTTGTCAATCACGAAAAGATTATACGAGTTGTACATACTAATATCACAATTAAAAATACATAAAGTTCGAACTATATATTCTTAAACACTGCTGTTTTCAGTGCAATGAATCTGTCAGTGTGGTAAGGATGGTTTTTTGATTGACATAGTTCAATGATTTGTATCAAAAAATTCTATTCAACGTCAACTCAACCTCTTAGATGTCTAGAGTTAAACTATCATATACAGTACATGTTATAATTATAATTAGCGTGACATTAAATTTTAGCTTTTTATTGACTTCAATTTCCGGTGACAACCCTAGATGAAATTTCCGGCATTGCTCATACGATCGCATATTTCCGACTAGTACGATGCAAAGCTCGACCACGCCAATTGCTTTCCGTAAAGTTGAAGCACCACTCGCGAACCCTATCGCCTCAAGATCAAATTCAAGTTTCAAATGCCAGAATATTTCTAAAGGATGCTCATGATATAAAGCGGAAAGTTAGATCTAATAGAACATACGGAAATACTGAGGAAACTCATTGAATGTCACAATTCGCTGACGTTTCACGAAGTAAGCTTTCGAATTATATCTCAACAAAGAAGGGTAGTACGTATTTTAACGTTAAGAAAAACGCACAGGATATTTTTACGTCTCAAATAACTCCTAGGCATTTAAAGAACGCTACTAGTTATTTGTTAGTTCGAATTACCTCTATGCAATATTTTATCAATAAAAAAGTGAAGGTTTGAGAATCTTATTAGTAATATGATAAGCACCAAAACCTATTAAGCATTCTAGAAGAAATTGTAGGTGTATGTTTCTAATATTTAAAATTGCGTACCAGTTAATATGATAGAGCTTACTGATGTCGCATGTAAGAAACTCTCAATGTTGTCTGCTTGTAATACATTCATAACACATTGATATTTTTAAAACGTTTAATTAAGAATATTAATTGACAAAGAAAATCACTAAACGATCGTTAACTAAAATCACCTTAAGAGGATGTAACGGTAAAATATTGAGAGCGACATTAGAGTACGAAACGCCATGAAAACTTAATAACACGGTAGTTCACGGTTTAATTTTCACTTATAATATGTTTGAAACTTTCCGAAACCTGACGAAACTGTCGCACTCAAATTATCCTTTAGATAATTTCTTAATTAGACCTCAAAGTTTTGCAATTAACGTAACAGTAACGGCAGACGGTGGGGTATGTTTATAGTTAAAACAGTTAGAGTGAAGCAATACCGTTTAAGCACATTACAGTCTTTACGGTGAAATTTAAATGTTATATGACTCTACTGTAACAAGCCGTTCTTTTATTTATTACGATAAGTGGATTTTTAATATGTAAATTTACTCAGTATAAGCTCCGACATTATAAACCGTTGCATCACAATTTATCACTTGAACAATTTTTATTAAATTACATGACACCCACGGTTAACCCCGCACTGAAATTTTTTTTAACATAACACTCCTACGATTAAAAAGTAATGTTATACGCCTCATAATGGAATAAGTGTTAACACTACTGCTAACCACTTGGCACAAATCCTGAACACCTTTAAATTACGAACTTCTGTTCGTAATTTGAAATTAGAAAAATACGTTATTCCTTACCCGGGGATTGATTCCAGGACCTCCCGATCCGCAAGCTCTCTAGAGACCAACGAGGGAAGTACGGAAATCTCGTTTTATTATTTTTAATATGTTAGTAAACCTTAAAAAGTCTAAAATATACAATTCATTAATACTAACCAATAAAACAACAACTTAATTTTTACTAAATTGACATTAATTAATTAATTTTGCTAAAATGACATTAGTACCATTGACTTTGACTATGCTATCGAATTGGGAAATCTGTTATAATAGATATTGTCTAAATTGTAAGTGAAATAAATAAATAAATAATTAAATTAAATTAGAACAAATTCACCGAAAACCATACGAAAGGTCCAGTTGAATTTGTTATTGTTCGCAGAAGCAAATTAAACGGTGCACTGAACGATTACCAGCCACGTGGTTATTGGGTAACTCTTTGTATCAACCCACTCGCAGACACAAAGAACACGATAGCTAGTTACCGATGACCGCGGCTAAAAAAATCAATTAAACCGCTATTCATTCCCTTTGATCACGCGTTCCAATCAACTGATGAAATCTAAAACTGAATTCTAATAGATTGAATGTTACTGAACCGATCGCAAACGTTTTATTTGTTTGGATGACGTGTGTTTTCCTAATATCGTAGAATTTTTCAATGCTATATACTTTTTTCGTTGATTCTCCATGTCGAGTTTGTGAGGCTATTCTTTCAATTTATTTAAATGTATGTGTCTATTTAAAATAATGACCTTTCATAGTATAACAGCGTTGGTGATTATCATCACAAAAAGTTCTCTTTGACCCAAGACCTGTAGCCACTAATACCATCATTATCGTCATCACCATCAGCATCAGAAACCTTTTTAACGCTCCATGTCTTTCTATCCTAATTTCCTTGCACCATTCTATCCTTCTGCCTTTCCTATTTTCTTTGTCTCTTCGTTCTTACCACCAAACTTAAAAAAGGATAATTATCACACAACAAATGCACACAGAGGCAATATTAAAAATATATGTTTAATAGAACGAACATTTGATTGTTAGTTAGGGTCGGCAGCGGCTAGAAAAATCAATTACGCAACTCGCCATTCACTTTGATCACTCGTTAGAGCCCACGGACGCTACCCGGAAACCAATCCGGCAATGTGGTAATATTGCTCGCGTTTCATTTCAAAAAACACGAATTGTTGTCCGTGTTGCAAGTGTGTAATGTCACTCTATATTTTTATTGTATTAGGCACCATACACATATTGAAGGCGGGCGGTAGTGCATGTTTGAGTGTTGTGGCACACCTTGGGGAAGGCCTATGTCCAGCAGTTGAACGAAAGAGGCTGACATGATGATGATGATAATGATGATGATGATGATGATGACACATATTATTTTCCTCAACACACATACAATGAAGGGGTGTTGAAGAAAGTAAACAAAATTGAAAAAAAAAAACAATTATTAACAAAATTTGATTGGTAAAAGTTATATGTAATAACAAATTTATCCGAGTAAAATTTTACTGTTGTACTGCCATGATGAATTTTTTTAACATCTACTACATATTACAGACTTTTTATGATTTTGAAAATTTTATATTATATTTACAGCCCTGCTGTTGATACTTAGATATTGTAGTACGTACCTACATTAAATTATAATGTCTTAAACTCGCGGAGAAAAGCACCAAGGGTATCTGAACACATTTCAGTAATTGATATCGGTAAATTTCTTTCAAGTTTCATCACAAAATATATGATAACTGAATATTTATTTAATCTCAACCATCGCAAGCGAATTTGAGCGATGCCTCCCACAATTCACTAAAAGTACTGTACTTTAAAAAGCATCGATCCTATCAATCCGTACAGGATCATCATGTTCAAAACATATTAAAATTTCTAAACTGTGAAAAGAAACCAGTAACATTCATACATATATCAATCTGGACAAAAATTGAATAGTTAAAGAACATTTCCGCTTCTATTTTCCTTATAACGTGCCACGGACATTTTCCTACTACGGTCTAGAAATTCGCATTTCAACGTTAGCTTTAACGATAATAGTGGGAATTGGAACGACTATCACTGGCTCATTTATTCGGCTTCTGTGCAGCTTGATGCAACGAGACCTGAAACAACTAGCTTAATAATAAAAAAAATAAAAATTATCTTGACTACCTCGTTGGCCGAACGGTTGCTAGCGCGCCCTCTAATTTAAAAAAGTCCTGAATTTGATCCTCGGATCGGGAACTGGCGAAGTTTTGGACGTTAGAATTCCTTAGAATATCTTGGAGTCCGGTTTTGTGTCCGGTATTAGGCAGGCTCAACTCCTATTTCATGGTAGGACGTAGAATGCACCTGTTGTGAATCGTTGAAATGATCTACATTCCTCTGTCCTAATTCTTTGGAGAATACTGGCGAGAATACGAAAAATAAGGATCTTAAATATACCGGTTATTAAGGTATAGAAGAGGTGCTAAATAGAATTATCTTTAAGCCGGAAATACTCCTGCTACAGATAAAGGGTGCTCCTACACGTTAGGGTTATGTGAGACAGTTTGGGAACCGGTAATGATTTCTCGTTTCAGGTAAACGAGGTTAGAAAAGACTTATTTTTTATAAATAGTTGGTATTTCAATCTTAATTTTAAACAGATTTTTTTGCAACAAACACTTTGTGTTAACACTAATACGACTTGAAAGATTACTCGTAAGTATGATGGGATAAGGTGACATAATATACAAGGCTTTACTGGATATTTATGTTAGTATCTCACTAAAGCTTATGGCTTGCTTATACCGGAGTATTATATTACAATTATACAATTAACGTTCTTAAGATAATCGCATGAGTTGCTTGTGTCAATCAATCAATTAGATTTATGTAGATAGTGCATTGATTTTGTATGAATTCGAGGCCATATATAACGATTATTTTGTAACCAAACCAGCGAGTAAAGATAAAAAACAATAATAAGAACAATCTTCCTTGGAAACGTGCCAATCGCGAGTAACTGCTTTAAGATGCAGTTCAGAGTACCATCGTGCCGGAGAAAAATAAGAGATGGATGCTACATTTTATTAAATCACATTCGGGTGTTGTTTTAAATTTGATTAAATTGAATAAATTATTTTCGTTGGAAGCAAGAGTCATTCTTATAAGTACATTTAAGTGATGTACAGCGATTGCTTGGCAAAATTAAATTTAGCATGCGACAAAACCCTCAAGAGAATACACGCAGACCTTACTTAAACGTTCTTTATCCTATGGGATCATATTTTTGTGGATTGTCCATGAATTTCTTAACAATTTTGTTCAACCAATAGTGTTTATTTTAATGATAATCAGTGTTAATAATGTTTGAAAAAATGTTAAGAACAAAACGAACAAGTTTCAAAAAAGTATGATAATTAAATTTTCATACGAATTCAAAATTCGCAGCCAAACGACGAAGAATATAATGAGCAGTGTTCCGACGAAGTTTTTGAAAAAGTAAAATTAAATAATGGTGTCGAGCGACGCTTGTCGGCGCTGCATCTCCCGGCCTCAGTTACGGACTGAACTGAGACAAGGAACACAGATGCGGTAGTATTAATGCAGATATGCAAGTAGGTAGGCGCAGCGAAAAAATCTTGAAACATTATATATATATCAGTATTACAAATATATAAAATTAATTATATTATACCATGTTTACTTAGTCAACTATAAATATATCACGTATGTTTTTCAAGATAGCGTAACGTATAGACCTAACCGATTGGTTTTTTCATGAATGTGTCGATCACAACAAGATCGCGGCCGAGATTTAACACTTAATAGGTAGATATTTAATAGTAATATTTAATATCAGTCAACTATTGTTATATTTATACATTGGTTGAGATAGGTAAAATATTTTTACATTTGTTTTTCTACAATTATTTCTTTATAAATACCTTATGTACTACCAAATGTAATGATCAAAATAAATAAATAAAACAATATTGTTGTGTTTATTTTTCATCTTATTTATAAACGTGACGTAAGCTCATCTGGTCGCTTCTGCCTTTTATTTTCTCCACACTTTCAACAATAGCAGACGATACTTCAAGTTTGAAGCTCTTGTCTTTCTTGTACAATTTTTATATGAAAATCGAAGCGAGAAAACAATATGCGCAAAACGCCATTCGTGACAAATGAAACAAAAATATTTTTAAATAACTCGTTTTTTGATGTCACGGCACATAAAACAGTTATGTCGCAACTATTGCCAAGATGCGACATACAATGTTTTTTAAGATGTTTTCTTACTTTGCCGTAGCCCATTTACGTCCTGCTGTTACGTTCAAACTATGACTGATAGTGGCTTCATAGTATATTTTATACAGCTTTTCCTGTACCGACTAACTGAAATAAGTCAACACTTGCTAAAATATTTGATCATTGTAGTCTGATTATCATTAATTATAAATCACGTAAAATCTTAGCGCATTAGATCTATTAAATGTATAGATTTTTTTTCAGATTTTATTTATGGAAGCTTTCTACCATTAATAATAAAAAATTAACATATAGTCCGAATATATAACCGAAAGTACGAATCAACGAGTAAAATAACAAATTATTGAATGACCATTATTAAACAACAAAAATTTTAAATGTAAACTATTCTTATATGTAACATCACAAGTCCACAGGTTTATTTCGACAAAATATATTATTACCCCACTCATATCACGTATCGATAACACAATAAACTGTTGAGGAAAAGTACTAGTCTACTCAGTTATTCATAATACATTAAGATACTACATACCTCCATCGCTCTACCACTGCGTCCCATGGCGACCCCACATCGCCTAAGCCGTAAGAGATACCTGAAAATAGAAACATCAACTTATTAAATGTTCTGAATATACTGCATTAGTAAAATTATAATAAAATTTTGGTGTGTTACAAACGTGTTATTTACGTGAAGAGATAGGCCGAGGAGTATTATTATAGCACACGGGAGTACGTCAGTAGGTACTGGCATCAGAAGTACGCCACGTTACACCAGTAGGTAATTAAAGATTCATTATTTTCTGAAACATATGGAAACGCATATTGGAATTTTTTAGAATAAAAATGTATTTTTATGCAAGATTAGAATTATGTGTCATTTCGGCCAACTTTCCCTCAATTAGTATTTCGAAAGGCCCATTTAGGCGACTCTGATTCATAATATCTACGAGTATTTGTCATATATGACAGTTCTTTGCAAGAATATGTTCTAAAGGGTAAAGTCTTCATCAATCTACATAACACAGTCATAAGCGCATTGTTGTTGTGTGATGCACTTCGCAGTTTTATTGCACAGTCTAGACACAACGTACTCAGTCTTTATTCGCTGTGGAAATGGAACAACGTAAGAACAAATGTTTTTGGCATTTGCAAGAATACTATATTTTCTCTTCGTTTGTTTCCATCTGTCCCATAAGTAAAGTTAGTTTTGAGAATAACTCAACGTCCAGGGTTCGACAGTGGCTATTTCTGCCATAATTTCGATTGTAATACAGCAATAATTATAGCATTACTTGCATGACAAATAAAACAACATGTGAGGCAATATCACTGGCATGTGTATGAGGCAACTGATCGTGGTCAACCATTACATGAATGACCTCATTAGTAACATTCACGAGCGTTTTCATGTAACTAGTAGTCCATTAACAAGTCAACATCATCAAGTTGATCTTATGTAGCTTTTGGGACTGAATAAAAGTATCCGATAATTGTCCGTTAATGCATATCTCTATACGTCTGAAACAGCATGGTAAAGTAAAGTCCTGGACTCAATTAGTTGCGGACACAAACCTGAGCCATGCTTTATTAGACGATAATCATGGGTTACGTTTGAATACTATTCATTTCTGAACCGCTTAATTGTCCAACTTCGCCCTCCTTATGTTCTTTATTCAACAATCACATAAGTTATAACCACTACGTTCTGTACACCATTCTGTTACAAAATACTATTCTCATAATAATAATAAAAAAAATAATAATCGACCCATTTGTCATTCCACTGTTGGAATATGGGTCTCCTCTCATATTGAGAGGGTCAAGGC
>DWME01009648.1:0-10773 GCA_018244795.1 Parelbella ahira ahira | reverse complement strand
AAAAAGTATGGTAATAGCGACATTGACAAAAACCATTTTTGATATGCCGTTGTTCTACCATTTTCCATAGTGCGTGGGTTCGGAGTGCGGCTTTGTGTGTGGAATACGGAATGAGGATCGTACTGACGTTGTAAGCTCAGTGTGAATCTTGCTTAAATTTGTTGTTCGTTACAAACCAAATATACACAGTTGCATTAACATTTGTTATTTCTGTTATGACTGTCATACCACGAAGTCCAGTCTCTTACAGCGTAGGCAGGGAGCACCTAATGCTAAATCCTTACAGACTTGACGTATTTTTCCACTTTCACCACTTTCTTCATACACGTACGTGTCGTATATTTCTCATTCCCTCAGTGCTTCCTTCCAGTAATTATCTCACTTATTTAGTCAAAATAGGCGAGTCATGGCACTCTCAGCTTTCATTTAAACATTTTTTTGTTGATATTACTTATTACTATGGGTACTTATAAATAATATCAACACTGCCCCTTTTATTATTTCAACGTTGGATACATATTTCCTCTCAGAATTAGAAAGGTTAAGACCAGTCTACCACGCTGGTCAAGTGCGGGTTAGCAGACTTCGTACACCTTAGAGAATTTTTTGTAAGCTTTAAGATATTATGCAGGTTTGCACACGATGTTTCCTTCACCGTTATAGCAACTGATATTTAAATATCAGTTACAACAAATGATTTATAATGTTTACCAAATTATTATTATGTTTAATAGCCCAGTTATCGAAAATTTGTATAAGGTTAGCATGTCAAACTTAATTGTATAATCAGAACTTCATATGTATATGTGTAATATACATATATACATACGCGCACAATAATCTCCTATTGGGTGATTTATGATTGAACGTATTCAAAGTACATAGTACGAGGATTTGAAACATGCTATAAATACATTCGTGACACGACTGTATATTCCATTTGCAATACAAGGCTATGTCTACTCTATACATATGTCTAACAATGTCACGGATATGATTAATAATGAAAACATCATCATTATATTGCACATTATGAACAAAAAAGGTAAATGACACAAATTAACTTCAGCGCAAGAACGATAGTAGTCACGGCTCTAACACAACACAACGTGTTTCTATGTATGTAGATTGAGTCGCATCGACTCAAATGTCATTCGTTTATTTCTCAAAAGAGATTATAAAACACCAATAAATCGTCTCAAGTATTTGCGGAATCCGTAAAAGTATAAAAAAGTGGCGCCTACATATCAATGTATGCTAATTGGTAGTTTTTTCCCCACCAATTTAAATATTGGCACTCAAAAATGAATGTTATTTCTTATTGTGGCTCCGCTGAATAGATGTTCTAGTGTGTGTTCGGCGTGCAAACAACCTTGTCTGGTTTATATACACGGATTTGTCGACGTTTGTTTTATTTATCGGCCCGTTTCTGGACCGGACACAGATATTTGTGATCTGATGTCGTTGGCACCTACGCGTCGCGGAATCGCGTACGATGTATTGTCACAACTGTGTTAGCTTTACTGACAAATTGCTTTCATATACATTAGATGCAACGATAAAAAATGAGTCCTGGTAATTTTCTTTGGATGCTAATCTGAATTAGTACACATTATCTATGAAAACATCTGTCTACATGGGACGTGTCGAATATATATCATACAATCGCATTTCTCTAACATGTAAGCTGCCCAGTAAGAGTAGTAGGTTGGTCTGGAATAACGATCGTTCCCGTGACAAAACCCCAAAATGTACAGTCTCAAGAATTGTTTTTAACATTCCTGGAGTCTTGTTACTAATTCATTCTAAATATTACTTATTGATAGAATTATCTGCGCCCGGTGTATGGCAATAGGTTCACCGCCTATTCCATGGGACCTAAACATAACTGGTGAAGCATGGCAGTGTACCCTTCTGCCTAACCCTTCGGTGATTACAGGGGTGATGTTATGTTACGTTGATAGACTTATTCGTACCTGCCTGCTCATTCGATATTCTTTTTGTGTAAGATATATAAAGTAAATAAAGTCTTAAATGTTCTCATTCTGAGAAAAGATCCGAGTTTAAAGGCGGGACGAGAAAGTTGATTATTTAGCATAATAATGTTGACACTATTTTGTTTAATTTTATTGCAGTTCGGAATATATATCTAAATTATGCACTTGCATATCATTTTGATTGGGTGACAATGTTTTTATTATAAAAAGAAAATAGCTTTAAGCTTAAAAAACGATCGATAAGGATTTCGTGAAACATATAAAACTTAAATTTATACTACCATTATTGTTTTTTAGTAGCTGCAAAATAAAGATAAAGTATGTCGAGACGTGTTTGTAAGGTATTTGAGATTGTCGCACATCAACAAGATATTTCGGAGGTCAGTATCGTGACTTTCATCTTATCTGATTTAATTTGACTATGTAATCGGATAGGACCGGTGATACGATTTTTTTTATAACTTGTAACTATTTATGCAAATAGTTTAGTTATGTTCTTTTTTCCTTTCATCTTTATTCATTTTCATTCCACTAAACTAAACATTGATCTGCTCTCAGGATGAGGGGTTAAACTCGATAGATAAATTTGGTCTATGGGAGACGCCAATTTAATATACAACTTGCTAACCGGAACCTATTTGCTGCGATTTTGTTGAAATCATTAGCCAAAGTTCTATAAACGAAAATAATAATACGCGTCACATCACGCCTGTATTCCCTGAAGGGGTAGACAGAGGACTGCGGTACACTCCCAAGAGTGTAGTACGCTTCCAAAATAATAACAAATATTTTGGATACGATAACGCAAAATAAATAATGAGGTAAATCAAGCACCAAGTATAAAATTTATTACGAGAGCTACGCATGACGTCATAAGGTATTTTATAAAGGGTGGGAACTAACTGTGCTAAAGATGGTTGCTTTATCATTTTCTATAACACTTTTTAACTGGTGAAACGTGGAAGTGTACTACACTCCTCAGTCTGCCCCTTCGAGGATTACAGGCGTGATGTTACGTTACGTTACTCTTTAAGGTACATAATATATAAGGAGTGTCAGTTTGGATTTGGTTAGAGCCGGTTATAACTTCAACTTTTCTCAATTTAAATGGAGTTCGTAGGTTCAACTAGTAAACTACTTAACATGAACACCTTAGATGTTTCATATATAAAGTACATGAAGTCTGCCAACCCGCATTTGGCCAGCATGGCAGACTACAACTTTAATCTTTCTCATTCTGTGAGAAGACCGGTGTACAACAGTGGAAAGATAAAGGGGTTGATGATGATGACGTTCATGATGATCCCATCATTGGTGAGCAACTTAATTAAAAGCAGGATACATTTAAAAATAACTATGTGACGTGTTAATTTGTTACGGAACTATGAAAATTCTCACATAATTGCGTAATGTGTACTTTTCGGCTTAAAATATATTGCCTTATTTTATTAAATTTATGAATGTGTGCACATAGGGAGTTTAGAACAATGTTCCATAAAACTGTGGTTAACACACTCAATTTATTGTTTTATTTGGAATTTTAAGATCCGTTTCCCAAGACTCGGTAATTCCCATGTTTTATAGTCATGACGTTTCGGGGTCAGTGATAGTCCAAGAATTAGTTGCATTTTTGTTTTACGACAAGAAAGAATACCGAATGAAAAGGCGTATTTTTATTAAACAGTATCTATTTTGGGAACTACACAATCATTGTTAGTTATGTATCATCAAGCCAGGTCGCTTGCGGCGTAGGCAATAAGCATCTAGTGCCTAATATCCCTATTCTTACAGACTTAACAACGTTGTCTTGCTCTAAAGCTCATTTATAGGTTTTTATGGTTATTTAGGCTTATTCAGGCCTAAAGCCCAATTCTTGGTCCATAAGGGCCTAATGGACATTACACATTTACCACTTCGTCCCTTTTGAAGTCCGAAAGGCTTCGTGCGTGCGCTGATTTGCCGTCGAAAACTCTATAAAAAGGCGGTATAAATCTAGAATGTAATCTTTTCATCAGCAATTCGGCCGGTTTCGAAATTTCTCCTTGTAACAAGCGTACGCATCATACGCTTTATATTAATAGCCAGCGAGATGGCATTGCGTTTTATGTTTGTTTGTCTGTTAGTCTCGTAAATTTAAAGATTTGCAAATGAAGAAGAACACAGTGTAGGTATGTTATGATAAACCACGTTCAACAAATGTCAAAAGGCAATGGAAATGTTTGTGTAAATGTGGGTACGAACGAACGTTTTACCGTTATGTTTATATCAATTTACCACTCAGTTCTTTCTGCCTATTCAGCAAGTGACCTGGCGTAATTAAATAATAAATCATTAGCCTAGATCCATTCACATTTTATTGATTTATTGTGTGCAAGTTTTGCATACTAATGCAAAACAAGAAACATGTACCTAATAATTGACGGGTTGATGTGGAGTATGGACGTGAGGGTAAAGCTGAAGACTGTCCGCAATGGAGGAAGTCTTCTGTAGATACTTTCACGTGTGATAAATTCGCGAGTGCGAGAAAGTTATTATTATTACTACATCCTCATGCTGGTTCCTTTATGGGGTAGGCAAAGAGAACCGAGTGTCAAACATTTCTATCTTTACAGACCTACATTGACAGAAAGTAATTTTACATATAAAATACAACTTTGAAACAAACGAACAAGAATAATTCTATTGAAATTCCAAAATTTTAGGACTACTTTCATATCAGCACTCTCACTAAGTGATACTAAGTTTAAAAGCCCGGCGAAGCGTTGTAAAGTATATTTATTATGTTGTATCAGATTTCCGTTGAATCGATTTAATGCACAACTTTGTAGGAGCGTTCGGAACTTCGCTGATTTACTTCGCAGGTTACTGAGAAGTTTGGCGTACTCGACAAGAGTAATAGCATATCTGTAACATTTACTCATGGTTTTCCACGATGTTATATGTATGTATGTTGGATGTACACTAAAATTGGGTCAATGTCACAACTGATACTCCGACATCATTGCAATGTGACAAAGTGACATCATTACATCGACAGTCACATTAGTGGAAAAATTTATTAGTCAGATTGGTATTTACACTTGCTGGATTATCAGTTTTATACCTTGGGGACTGACCCTTCGACTGTAATGTTTCGTGATACAGTTATGTACGTTCCATCAATATAACTTGCTATAACGGTAAATGAAAACATCGTAAGGAAACCTGCACACCAGAGCTTACAAAAAAAATCTCTAAGGCGTGTGAAGTCTGGCAAACTGTATTTGACCGGCATGGTTAACTATGGCCTTAACCCTCTCATTCTGAGAGGAGCTTGTTCCAACCGTGGATTTATAAAAGAATAAGAATAAAGAAATATTAAGGATAAAGTAAGAATAAGAAAAAGTAATATTACAAAAACAACTGTTATTGAAGTAAATGAAATGGCTATTGGTTTCATAATATTCATATTTGATTTATATATTTAGACAACAAATTAAGAGAACATTTATATTCAGATACTTAATCCATCATAAGAATCACGCACTTTTTTTTCATAATTATGTTCACAGGTGTTCGATTTAAAGTTATATTACATCAACAAACTAGTTATATGTGAATATAAATGTGTAATTATAAAATTGGTTGCAACTATGGTCATCCTCTTCTAACACGTTGTGATTACATGAGGTAAAATAAGGAGGAAACTAGCTCGCGTACTACGCTCATTATGCGTGTAACTACGTCAAAAGAATTAAAGTGACCATGATGTCACTGAGCGTAGGTACCTGCTCAAATGCAATGAGTTGTACACTTTAATGGGACTCATGACGCATTTGCCCAAAATGGATCCAGCTGATTCTTGATCTTTATTATTGGTTAAGGTTACCCTTATATGCTTTGATGTCATGCAACATGGAACCTTTATATAGATATGTGGGTTTTGTATAGAGGCACAAACCTTATGACTCTAACCAAAATCCAATGGTAGTGGCTGCACTTTCTAAGAAATGATATTTAGGTGGTGGATGATGCGAATGCAAGTCACGTATTATTGCAAAATAACGCAGCTTAAATGCCTCTATGGCCGTTTTTGGCTAGAGCGATGATTCGTAATCCGTATACTGGTCAGTTCTCTGATATATTCTCCAGTGACTACTGTACCCAATCCGGGTTTCAAACGTGCTGTACCCAACGTTGTCAACGTGTCATACATGGCCAACGTCGGTCTGTACTTTTATTATATACACACGCGTTCTTTGATCAAACTGAGTGATGTCTCTCGACATATGCATTACTCAACATATGCAATGCATGAGTTGGTGGAAAAGTATTATTATTTTACACATTATATACGATTACTCTTTCCACATCTGGTGGAAAGAGTAATCGTATATAATGGATATAGTCGCTTATGAATACATGGTAATTTGGACAGCTGAAGCCGCGCTAACTAAGCGAGTGTAAAATCTAGCCAAATCGAATCCACAAACATTCAGTTATAATATATTCGTTACACGTTCATGCGCGAATAATTTTAGAACTCATGTGTTGAAATTTAATAGCGCGTTGTTAAAACTTAGAGAAATGTTTCGCCAAAGTTGTATTTTCTGAAGTTTTTGCGAGATATATCTACATACTTAAGTTGTTTTTATATAATAATTTAATGCTCCACAGGTTTCGTCTGTATGGAGATGTTCTGGGGTCAATGTAAACTCTGAACTGAGGCTCTGCCTTTCATTAAGTTTCTAAAATCGTTTCTAACTATATTTCATTAATTACATTTGCCTTTAGTACCCCGACAGATAGTTAAGGAGTTAAAGTTTTGTTCTAATGGAATGGTCTTAAACTAATTTATATATAAACGAGATGCAAGTAACATCGTGCTTAATTTAAAACTCCAAATTCAAAATTATTAACTACATATTTTATTGGTTAGAAAGTTACTTCACTGGAACATTTTTAAAATCTAGAAAGGTGACAAGCATAAAATAATAAAAATATTAATACTTTTTATTTATATCTCTTATTCTTTTTTCTTCATTTCTATATGTGTACGTATATATAAATTTTGTAATAATGGTGTTCCTAATTTTTTATGTAAAAAATTATGAATTTGTATTCAGCTATTTGATATATGTTTACTAATTAATTATAGAAATTAATTAAATTTTTGTTACAACATTTATTAAGTACATGTGTAACTTAATTTTCCTGTAACAATATTAATGTTATTTCCAACATTAACATTATTCAATCAATACAGGTTTTATAAATCAATCATTTGTATAAATTATTATTATTATTACTAATACTGCAGTGTAACAAAACGGCTTATAGCTATCAGCGTAACGTAAGGACTTCTGTGTTTAAATATGTAGTTGGTGATAGAACAAATGTATAAAAATGTATTATATTTTTCACCTGTGATCTTATTACATTATTTACTAGATTAGTCGTCGAGCCAGTAAAATATGAGCGTCGGCCTGATGGATGTGTATAGAGTCTGACTGTTACAAAATGTACCTGGATGAGTGTAAGCATTTGTGTAAGTAGTATCGTAATGTACGACGCATCTTTTCATCTGTCCATCTTTCCCGAATCGTATAAGCTAGAATTATTTAAAAGAAGATTAAATAGGCACTTTCTAGACGAGCGTGCTACACCCTAAGCTGCATTTCGCTTTCCATCAGGTGCGATTGCACTCAAACGCGAGCCCATTACTACATAAAAAGGACGCTCGAGTGGAGCGTGTGGTGTGTGGTGATAACTCTAAGGATAGTAAACTGCGTAATATACAAATAGATATATTTTAAAAAACGTTTCTAAAAAAATATTCTTTACCAGAAAACCCGGAGCTTTTGCTCATAATACAAATAAATTTTGTTCTGGTTGGGAATCGAATCTATCAGCCTGATTCGGCGGTCACGTTTAGTAACAACTGGACTAATAGGCCAGTCGCAGTGAAAGCGAATATAAAGATGTCTAGCATCAAATATAAACAGAAAATTTGTAAACTCTGCCTACCTGATCAAAGCATTGGTTAGCAGGGTAGGTGCGTGAAATTCATTAGGTTAAATTATTGCAGGATTACATAAACTTAGAGGACTATTTATCTTGATAACTATGGTTTACGGAGATTTAGTTGACAAATGGTTGCCCTCTAAAAATGGGTCCTGGATACATTCATTTTGCTAGTGAGAAACTAAAGAATAGTATCACCATTGTCGTTTAGGATTCTATGTCCCACCTGTGAGGTCCTATATCAACATGATGTGAATCCCATCATCTTTAAAATTTATCCGATTTTAATTATGTAGGTATATCAATTGTCATGGAAGGGAAACAACTAATTCCTGAAATGAGTACACCCTGTAGAGTTCTACAGATGTTTTATAATGCGTCTGAAGATTGCTTTCTTATTTTAAGACGGGATAATAGATAGTATGCTTAACCAGTCCTTTTATAACATCTTGAGTTGAAAAGAAAAACGCTATAAATCGCAGAGAAAGATAGATATGTGAATGACAAATTTAGTCAATCGCTCACCTTAAGTCAATATTTTGTGTAGCAAAAAAATAATTTAAGATTTCCTTTACATTATTTGACATGTTGGTAGATGTTATATAAATAAGACATATGCAATAAATGTAGATATAGGAATTATATGTAAAAGAGATGTATTCATATATTATGAAGATGTGGTATTTTCGGCACAGGCATTTTTAGTATTTCTCCATAACGTCTTAGAGAAGCTACCCGGTAGTAGATAATTTATAGCCATTGGTAACAAAACTTAAAATGTAACTTGTTTATCTGACTCCTAAATTCCTAGGACATTAACATGCGGATCTTGAGTAAAAACTGGTAACGTCAGATGACGTTTGTTTACATCCGACATGGTGAATCACAAGTAATTCCCATGAGCATTCCAACGTCGAGTCGCGGCCTTCATAAGGCTTCTTACACACTATTAAAAATAAAAAGGCGAAAACAAAACGTAACAGTAAAGTTTTGTTTACCGCACATTGTTGTTACGTCAGGGCTACAGATGTGACATTGTTATTCGTATAATCGATTTTTATATTCAAATTATATTAAGCAGCTTGTCGAATTTTATTAGGAAATTATTCAAACAGGTAAACTATTTTTGTCGCGCGGTTAAAGGAGGGGAGGGGGTGACTACAGGAGTACGGAAGCATTTATTTGGTTTTAAATATAATATAAATAGGTATTATGCAAATTATTTTGTTTTGGATCGCTGATGTGCTCGATTCGATGAATCGATTTAGAAAACATCGAATTATAATAATCAAATATAAAGATATCTTCCTTGAATTTTAATTCGAACAAAAGATTCCGAGCTAAAATTCATCTTTGAATTATTCACTAATATTGTTTTTATTCTAATTAATATTTTTTTTTTTATATCTTACATCTTACTTATTGTGGTGTCATTGAACTATTTCCTATACACCATTAACCGTTTTATGTCTTCCATAATAATTCCCTGTCTATTAGAATTTTATTTATATGATATCTAGTTTTAGTTCCGCTTCTGGCATGTTGATGTATTTATTGCTGTATGGTAATGTGCCGTATGATGATGTTTTTCATTCGAAAGGGAGTTTACAAAGGTTTTTCAAGGTTGCAGAAAGTTACCATAGTAATAGACTGTGAAATGGACGATGTATGTATGTTTATTTTTAAAAATTTCTAATCACAAATTGTTCCTTTTTATAACTTCACGACTGTGTTCCTCGAAGGGTCAGACAGAAGAATGCAGCACAGTCCCACGATTCCCCCAATTAAGTTCTACGTCCTTCCATGAAATACGGGGTGAGCATATTTCCTATATGAGTATATATGACAAAATAAATGGATTATTATGTTAAAAATTCAATATTTGAAGTTTTGTTTAATCTATGGTGTTCAAGATTTATTTTAAATTAAAAATTTATCGAACACTAAAACTATATTATAATTATTGCAAACATCAAATTTATTCGATATCAAAACAAATAGAAAGAAAATTTCCCATGATTTAAAATATTGCGATGCTAAAATTAAAAATTGAGGTAAAATATGAGCAAATCGCAAGCGTGTAGGCATCCTATTGTCAATATAAGCAAGTGTCCGATAAGCCACCGGTCAGTCTAGCTCGAGTGTCGAATATCTTCACATTGGTGCCCATCAGTAACCCAAGATAGTCGATAACATGGTGTCCAGGATTTTGTGCTTCGCGGTCGTCGTGGCCGTCGCCAGTGCTGCCACGTTCCGGGGTTACTCGCCCCCGATACCCAAGGAACTTTGTTAGTTTTTTGTTTTTTTTTTTAATATTCGTATTATTATTATAAGCTTGATTTAATGCTAAATTGTATTTTCTATTTAGAAAATTAATATTTTGAAAATTTAGGCAACTAATGCTGTTAATTTTTAAAATTAATTTTCATTTTATGTTATGTGACATTTAATTTTTATTGTTAAGCCAATAATAGTTTAGAATCATGACAAGATTAAAAATTAAATGAGGATGTCAGTGGACAACTTTGACATAATATTCCTAAGTATTTTTCAAATAGGTAAATGGGATTTACAAAGTGTGACATAGAATGACAGTTTGAAGACAAATATTTATTTTTTGATTTTGACTTGACACAAATAATAATAACTGTCAAAATTACCTCTGACTGCCTCCTTGGTCGAATGCTTGTAAGTGCGACTGCCGATCGGGAGGTCCTGGGTTCAAATCCCGGGTCGCGTACTATTGGATTTTTCTAATTTAGAATTTAGTAGT
>DWME01009647.1:0-10776 GCA_018244795.1 Parelbella ahira ahira | reverse complement strand
ACAACCGGACGACAATCGCAGCAATCTTTGACGTCCACGCGACTGTGAATTCGCTAAGGATTTTATTTTATTGGACTTGTAAGAGCTTTGTGCTCTAAGCTGGAATGTCTTTTCCTAACTAGCCTTTGTGGAGCATTGTTTCGAGAAGTACATTTCCTAATTGTACATAGACGTATCATGCTCGAGAATGTCTTTGGCAACTGGAAAAGAGATTTGTACTTTAAAGCTTATCTTTCAAGCTTTAACAGATGAATAATTTTTTTTTGCATTCCGGATAACATACCAATTTTTAATGGGTAAAGACCACTGATAACGTAATATTAATTTATGGATATTTATAGACCAATTTCTAATAAAGCAACGCATTGTTTGGTATTCTTATGTTTAACACATGTATGTAAAACAATTATAATCTTCCTCATCATTATCATCACCTCTTCATTATCATCATCTCCTAATCTAATTAGGCGGATGTTTGTTTGACTTCTCAAGTCCTAGAAAATGTTTTGGACAACTCAAAGATGTGCAGGGTTCCTTATGATGTTGCAACTTATAAGCTTTGTATTATTCAAAGGATAAGTGTTTTTTGCTTTTCGCAGTGCGCTCGTGGATTGCCAAGAGTTTCCAAGGTGTAAGTGATATTGTACTTGGTTGTCGTTCAACAAAAAGGCTCAATTGATTCAATATCCTCCCATAATGGAAGATATCGTAGCTCCGTTTATTTCATTCTGGCGACAATCTGATTTTCGCACTACTGACGCCTTCCTCACAGATAGATGAGTGCTCGATGGCGCAGAAATCTAATAAACAGTGTCATATACCGCGAAATAGAATTGCGTGCTTTTTTGTTCGTATATAACAGATCCTGGGATCAGGACGAGGGATTCGATGACATTGTAAATAGCGAAATAACGGAGCACCGGGGTCGTCAAGTATCGAATATATGTCGATTTACGTACCTACACTAGCCAATAAAATTACATAAGCAAAAAATATGAGCTAGTGATAGTTACTTTCTATTCTTAAATGTGAGGAAAGTAAAATCTAATAATAATAAAAGAATTGCTGGAATGGAGGAATTTATATCATTTAGTTTTTCTAATAACACTGTTAGTATCAGTTCAGTATCAGTATAAGCTAGTATCAGTTTATAATAGGATTGTAGTAACATCGTAGTAGACTTGAATATTAAAGTGGTCGCTTCTAAAATGCAGGTGCTACCAGTGGTGCATACTGGGTAGATAGTCTGATAGATAGTCGCTCCGACTATTTCATATAGTGACTATAATTCTCATTGAATATTTTAGACCAAAACCCAAATTGCTTTAATAAAACTTTTTCCTCCTGCGATTCCCAACCTGTATGCCTATCGGAGTGTGGACGTGACTGATGATGATAATGACGATGATATTTTCTTCACAGTGGACACATGGCACTTAGTAGCCAGGTATACTGTACTAAGAGAAGTATTGTGTAATAAAGTTTATTATCTATAACTGTATTGTCAATATTGGAATTGTGTACTTTGGCTATGATTTCACCCTGGAGATGACTTCCAGTAAGATTACTCAACAAGACAAGTCGAGCGAGCTCAAAGCGAATGGAATTTGAACTAATCTGAGGCGATTACAACTTTGTCTTGCTACGAGTATGACATAATTTTACAAAACAAATTCGACAGATACAAAATTATTCCTTTCTCTTAATAATTTCAAAACTCCTAAATCTATTCCAGTATCTGCTTATTAGAGTAACTCAAGTATATTTAATTTCGATAAACGATTTTCAATTACCAAAATGACCTGCAGCCTTTTAATTATCCAATAGCAAGTTCGAAAAACTCCATATTCGAAGTTGAAATTTGCTCCGGAAATCGGTATATTCCGTACACAGCTTTTGTACGTCCCTAGTTACCTAGTTTTGTGATTGATTTTCCGAGAAAACTTTATTTTCTTTTGCATGTTTCCCGCTTTTATAATTTCCTACTGCATCAGATAGCAGATGTGAGGAATTTTGGCATCAATCTTATTCCGATATTAACTATTTAATAATGTTGCTTGGTGCCGTTGCAGAATTAAAATTCTTAACCTTCTTCTATGTAATGGAATTCTTGACTTTCTTTGATTAATTTAGACATTTCTTTTATGTTTATTGTTCAATGACTTTGTTTTATTCGATTCCAGAACCTGGTTTTGATCAAAAGAAAATCGAATCGAAATCGTAACAAAAATTAATCAACATTGTCTTCAAGTGTGTTTTATTATGGAATTTTTAACAAAACAATATTACTGTAGCAAGTTCCTACCGCTACATTGTGATAACTCGATCAGATAACGAAAAGCGGCGGCTCCAACACCTCCGGCGGATATTGTATGTAAACTAGAAGTCTAAAGTCATTCAGTGGCAATTTTGTCGTCTTCGGCAACTTTATAGACTTCATAAAAATTGAACCTTGTACAGAAATTGTTTTTATATTTATTTTTAAAATGACGTAACTTTAACATAAGGTTGTTCTACATAAAACGTACTTTTTGCAATTAAGGAACTAAAATACGTAGACGTCAACGAAATGAAATATTGTAATCAATTTTAGGGACAAAATGCCACCTCGAAAGGGACCTAGCGTGAAAATATGTATGTAATTTTAGGGATAAACTTAAATAAACAGAATTTATACCAACTATCATATTTAAATATTAAACTGCAGTCTAGATCTTCAAACGTGAACGTTTTAAGTGCGTTAAGTGACAGGCGAAGAATGTCCCCAAACGGCATAAACTTGTTTAAAGCAATTGTTCAAAGAGGGAACGAGTAAAGGAAAAGGAAGGAGTAATTGTAGGAAAATTTTGTGAAAGGCGGTAAAGCAGAAGCGTCTGACAGTATGAATCCGAAGTTCGAGAGGATTAAATTCAGTGCTGTCGGCTTCGGAGGGCGCGGCTGGTGGAGATTACTTTGAGAGACACGATGTTGGAAGCCTTTATCGGAGACCTTTTAAGCCTACTACGAGTTCCGCTAGACTAACTTGTCGATGTTTATAAGTCGGACGTCGAGGTGGACGGATGGACGTCAAGGTTATTTGACTAAATGATTCAAGTTGCTGTATTTTTGTACTGGTTTGTTTTTATTCCTTATTTGTCTTTGAACGTTTCACATTGTCGCCTGGTTACATTTATTATATTATTCAATTAGGTTATTTGATAATTTCGTACACTAGATGTTAATAACAGATTTATTCTCGATTCATATACGGATTGTCCACCATTTACATTTTGTATTATAGAAGACGATTTAGAAATCAGTTTATCTTCATCCCAAACAGCTACACATATATTGTATACTGTTCTGTAGCAATATCTATAGAAAGTTCAACATACAATGTTTGCAAGTGTATAGGCTCCCCTATGTATAATACAAAGAAGCAGTTGACACGTAAACCGTCAGCCAGGCGCCTTTCACATCCGCGTCGCTGCATTTAAACATTTTTTTCAATTAAACAGCGTGAAGTGCGTTCCATTTCATGTACCTACATAAGACGTGAGAGGTGCTAAATCAGCACGTATGGACACGTGACATTATTCATATATGCAAATCCCTTCGTAGCCTCCCGAAGAAGGACGAGGGCTAAATGATACCATGCTTTGCATCTGCGTAACCTTCCACAACAATTATCGATATTCATCTGTGCAAAATCGTAATGCTCTAATAAGGTGGATGTTCGTATAGAAAATCATTAACGCTGATGAGTTCAGCTGTCAAGTTTCTTTGATTTTTATGTTTATTAATATGTAAGGTTATTATTCAGCTGTATTGTACTTATTAAATTTTTAATAGAACCCCTTATTTATGTTTATATTTTGTTATTAGCAAGGTCTGAGACACTAGGGATTTCCAAAAGTAGCGTTAAAAAGATATTTTAAGGCATGCAACACATTTGTAACACCTGTGATGTTGGCACATGTTTGAGCGTCGGCGGCCACGTGTCCTTAGGTGGGGTATGGCTGCCTGTATTTATCATGTCTCTCGATATATAAAAAAAACGATTTTTTGACCTTTTATGTTCCAATTTTCTAATTAATAATATAACATTGTCTAGCAGATTTATATGTAGGATTTATACGTTTTCAAGTGATTCGAATGGGAGTGGATGATTTATTCTATTTTGATATTGTAATCCAATATGTATACTAATTGACGTCCAGTTATACTGTCATAATTTATGCGACAGAACTGTCATAGTTTGTGCGTTTAAGTGTAGGTAAACAACATTATAACTAATTACACAAAGCATTTCATCTACGCGAGCAACTGTTCAACAAACAATTTCACCTATTTCCTATTCGCTTCGATGCGATACGGAAGTGGGTGCAGCTAAAAGCGGGATTGTTCCGAGGCGGGTGAACTGTTCAAACAATTCACTATTTCACAAACTGTACCCTGATGTTTCGGGATGTTCGCCATGCTCTCGCTGCTGTCCATTTTAGCGGCAGGAGTTGCTACACTGTTTCATTAATTGAAATATTTCTAAATAGATTTGAGTACCGCGAGCTTAACGGGCTTCCTCGACCATTTCATATGACTGGTCCGTTAGTCCAGTGGTTAGGAAAACATGACTGTTGAATCGGGCTTCGTAATTTCGACGAATGACGACAGCGACGTCGAAAGATGAATTTTCATCGTAACTCCAGGATAAATATTTACTTGATGGGCACTGATTTTTGTTTTATCTGGCTAGTTTATCATATGTGTAATTGCCATATATGTATGTATGTACGTACGGCCGTGTGCGGAGATGACCCAAGATTTTTATTATTATTCTCAGTATACGATGTTACTGCGAGCGGTATGATTGTTTGTGGTTCCTTCACAGTCTGGAATATAGCCGCTTAGGGTGACCAGTAAGGTACAGTTACATACAGACGAAAGGTGCTCCATCTTAATGGTCAGGTTTAGTTACGCATCTGTGAACACACTCAAGGAGGATTTTCAATTAGATACTGAGGTGTACGACTAATCTGCAATAATTTATCATCTAATCACAGAATTTTAATTCATTCGGATTTTTAACATCTTTATTTTGACTCCCTCTTTGATTTAGTGGTTGCAATCGCGGCTGCCGAACGGCAGGTCCTGGGTTCAAATCCCGGATCAGGTGCAATTCGATTTTTCTAATTTAGAATCTCTAATAGTGACTCGGAGTCTGAATCTGTGTCCGGTGTATGGCAATGGGCTCACTACGTATTCCATGGGACGTAAACGTAACTGGTGAAACGTGGGAATGTATTACACTCCTCTGCCAACCATTTCGGGGATTACAGGCGTGAAGTAACGTTTATTTTAACTAATTTCCTTTTCTGGTTAGAATGCGTAAGGCTAACCAAACCTAGATTATACTAACTTAGCTTATTTAATTTAGTAAAGTAGTCATTTTCGGGTAATGCAATACAGCTAAGACTCATTTCATCAATAGCTCTTATCTCTTGCCATTAAGGCCTATTGATGCGTATCAGCGATCTCATAATATTATTTGGGTTATTATTATTAACTTTCATCAAAATCATACAGTGATACAAGAGTCACGCTTATCTAAATTCCAGGCTGAGTTAAAGTTGTAGACTAAACACACAACACTCGGGGGAGGCGAGCGCTGTGAATATTTCACGGCGCCGCCCCACTTCCGGCTAAGTAGGTTACGGTGACGACGCGCGCCGAGTGCGATCTTAGCCGGGGGGTGAGATCACTTGCTTTTTGAAAACACTTTTTTATATAAACTAATATGTACATATATGCGTGATTACTATTATAGTTTTATGAAAACCTGGAAATGGAAAGTTTTTATAAATTAATCGTCTGAGGACGACTTGAATTTTAAATTGTATTTTATGACTCATCTGTTGGTTTATGGTTAGTGAAGCTGGGTGCTGTGGGTTTGATTCCCATCAGAACATAATATTATATGTGAACGGATTGTTCTGTGTCGAGGTGTATTAAAGTATCCATGTAAGTGTATTTTATATGTCGCATATCAACCATCTGGAGGCCATAACACAGGATCTGCCTACGTTAAGATCGCCGTGTCTGGAAATGTCCCAAGTTTTTTTTATTTTGCATTGCGTCCTGATTCCGCTCATCAAAAGCTATTTTTCATTTTCAAATTGACTGTCTTAAACAGTTCCCCATTATATACAATATCTGTAATCTATATAGATACTAATACGTGAAGTAAAAACTTTATACCCCTGTTTACAAAAATTGCGCGGATAGAGGAGTATGAAATTTGGCATAGTTATAGTTTATATAGAGAAGGAGTGCAGAATGTTAATATTAGTTTAATAAGAAAGATTTATATTAAAATAGTAAGATTTATATAAGCGTAGTCTTTGACATCAGAACCTAGACAACGCTCAAACTGATTTTTTTAAGATTAGCGATTGAATTTCAATCGCTACTGGGCCACTAGTATTTATAAAAGTACGTATACAATTGGTAGCTTTTCTCCTTTTGTCTCTTGGTTGGAATTTCTGCCACTAACTAATTCGCCAACTCTCAGGATAGTTCGAAAATTGAAGCATCTCTTGCGTAGTAAAATGCAAAGTTGCCTTTAATCGAATGAATAACAATGGTTTTGAAAATATACAATAGAGTCTGTTGCTATTATCCGACAAAAATGCTTTAGGACGCGCTTCCGAATCGCATGAAATATTTATGAGAACACGACGATGGCCCAAGTTGACTTAACGATGGCATGTCGGTGTTTTTATATCTTTCACTTTATTATTCCAGATGAATTCATTGTAAATTAAAACGTAAAGATATGTTTTTCTTATATTTTGTGTGCCAAACAGGCTAATGGCTAACTTAGGATGGAGTGGCAAATGCGTTGCCAGCATTGAAGGAAAGTTTTCTTTGCGCCACTTCTTGAAGAATCCCATGTCACATTAAATAAATAATAATAATCGACCCATTGAGCATCCCACTGTTGGAATATGGGTCTCCTTTCATATTGAGAGGGTTAAGGCCATAGTGTGTCACGCTTGCCTAGTGCGGGTTGGCAGATTTTGCACACTTTAGAATTATTTTTTATAAATTCTAAGCATTGCAGGTTTCCTCATGATGTTTCCTTTCGTCGTTAACAAGTGATATTTAAATTTACAAAACAATTTTGTAACTAGCTGCGCGCCATAGATTTGCACCACCACCGGAGTGAGAGGCTGAATTCCATACCACTAGTCTATCACTGCTTCATGGGCTATCACTACTTCACCATATAACATTGATCGCTAGAAAACCTCAGATATAAGATGAAATCTATATAAACTAAACGTGCAGGCGGTAGGAAAAATTTTATACAAATATATACAGATAATAAGGAACAATTTTCTGGTATACTTTAGTAAATATCGTCGTAACTTTAGTAAACAGGTCGTAAATGGCGGTCTTTACTCCAGTACACGTTTATTCCACCGGTTATTGGTTCTGCGACCGATGTCACCAGCCAACTGCCATTTTAGCATAGCACTCCGTCAAATAGTCTGTGTCAAAAAATTTGGTTCTCTGTCAGATCACCTCATTCTTGATTTGATTCTTCAGAGAGACTCGTATACCTTATATGTGACAAAAGGGCAAAATTATGGCTAAAGTGAAATGGTACTTATATTTTAAATGATTTATAGGGTTTTGATACTTTGAAAAAGCAAAACGATTTCCGTTTGGAGCCCGTGCCTTGTGCCGCGGCTAAGCTCGAGTGGTTCGGATTAAAGTTGGGTCGGACAAGATCCTCCGGAATCTGTATACAAGTAAATTTTTCAAGCCCCGTTGAAAATTGTCGCAGTGTTTGCTTTCAGTTTATGGAGTTACGATATTTTCAGCTCGTGAAAGTCTTGAAGCTTCTCTCAAATTGAAAGCCGTTGATATTATTTCAGTTGAATAAGAATAACTGAGTCGATGTAAAACAATAAAAAAAAGCTTAAATGACTCCGCAGTAGTTCCTAAGTTTTTGCGTATTATGGCTTCGAAAATTACGAGAATTATTAAGTTTTTCGTAAACACTTAAAACTTATCAAATGAAATGCAATAAAAATTTCTACTTTACTATTTATGTTTAATGCTGAGAATCAATGTTGACAAAAACGACGATTTATTCATATAAAGCAAGATCAATTTTCGCCAGACCAATGAAAGCATAAAACGTTAGCAGAAGCACAGTATCAAAAAGCTATTTCTGTCAACGACACCTTCCTGACCTGCTTGCGAAGGCCCGCGGCTTTTTTCAGCTACTATTAGCTGCCAGACTTAACTTATGCTCAGGTGGTAACAGAACATAAAATCACGAATGTATTCCCCGAAAAGTCTGTAGTACATTTCTATGTTACAGTTATAAGAAAGCCAGTTAAATGATTATCAACTTTTCATTCTATTTCTTGCAGTATGTCCGTGAGTATCTAACCATATTTTATTGATCCTGTGTTCTTGATACAAACCGCTTAATGATAAAAAATCATCTGCGACATTGTAATTCTTGAATAATGAAATGGCAAATTTAACTTTTAATGCGAACATTATGAAAAATTACCCCGTCTAATAAATCAAAGCTCTTAACGAAATGTCGGTTTCTCTTATAAATTTCGCTCATTTGTAGCCGCCTTTGTTGGAGAGTTTCTTGTTTTTATTCGGAACTCGGAAGAATTTCATTATCTACGATGTTTCAATGAACACTTTGTGTAGACGTTACTTCTGACGCGGGAGCGCGAAACGCGAGCTTCTTACAATTTCTTAGTGTGAATAGTTTTTCTATTATTTTCAGCGCCAACGTTTAATTTGTACTTATTGCTTGGAGGTCTAAGGCGCGAAAGGCGACTGAAATTTGTATGACCAGGTACACCGAAGTTCATACGTGTTTGTCTTGTACCATGAACAATAATTATGAACTTCATCATCGTAGTTTTCTAACAGGGTATTGTTCAGTGACGCATTGTTTCTACTAAATAATTAAAACGTTTTCTACCTTATTTACATATTCGTGTTAATAACCAATGCATTATCTAGCAGTAGTTCCTACATACTAGAATGAAGTAGGTACCTGTCATATATTAACTACACCTTCTCCATAAAAATGTATAATTTATTCGCCATAAGACTCTAAAAATGTATATGATCGCATAATAAACATTATTAGAGTTATGATTTATTCAAAATGGTCAAAGCTAAGATCAGAATTAATTATCTTGAAATTTAATCAAGCAATTTTCAATTACTCTAAAATTATTATGTTAAAATTGTCACGTCGATAATTACACTTTAGTACGTATTAATCTATTTCAGCCTAATCCCCGCCGACCGCTAATTGATTTCCGCTTCGCTTGAGTTTTAATAAAATGTAATTAGGATTAAGCGTAAAGCGCTATTCAAATTGAAGCGAACCGTCGGGCGAATTACGATTTGATGTATTTCTTATCGTCTTTGAATTCCTTAATGTCTATTCGTGATTCGCTATTTTCTTTGTAAAAAAGCAGCTGTATTTTCCTTTTGTCTCCGGAGTCGAACCTCTAAACGGACTGGCCAATGATACTCACAAAGTATCATTTTAGTCTTCTCTCGTATGCATAATGCATACATTAGACTTCAATTCATTTTGACGTTAGATATATTTTAATTGTATGCTTGTATTGTTCATTTTGTTGGCCTCGTTGGACGAGTAGTTGCAAGCGCGACTGCCAATTGGAACGAACTCGGTTCAAATTCCCGGTGAGGTATGGAATTTTTCTAATTTAGAATTTCTAGTAGTGACTCGGACTCAAGACCTGTGCTTGGTATTTGGGAATAGGCTCAACACTTATTCCATGGGACGTGAACGTAACTGGTGAAACGGGAGTGTATTACACTCCTCTTCATACCCCATCGGGGATTACAGGCGTGAATATACGTAGTTTTGAGCTTTAGTAACTAGTGACCAGTGTCTTCTCGAATGTATAAGTAATGTCGTTACTATAATTAATGTTCGATAATATTATTTTATAATAATATTTTATTATTTATTTACAGGTAATCTACTCGTATCATGCACAACTCGTCTTCATCATGTAAGTTTACACGTAACGTTGAAATTTGTGAGCAACACATCATCATCGCCATTAACGGGTTGTTCGTTCCACGATTGCACACGATTTCCTCTCAGAATGAGAAGGGTTAAGCCTATCGTCTGCCACGCTGGTCAAGTGCGCAGATTTTACATACTTAGGGGAATTTTGAGTTGTCTTGATTTCCTTACGATGTCTTTCTTCACCTTTGCAGTGATATAAAATCTTAATACGCACATCTGTGATCGAGTTGCACGAAAGGATTTCAACCCAGATTTATAGATAGTACCGCAGAATGTACTTAGGTAATTTCCGGGATCTACGAAAGCATACATACAGTTTTTATATATATGATCGCTGTCGGCCTTTTTAAAGCTTACCAGCCTTTAGATTTCGTCCATCTTATTTATTTACTTTTAAAAACGCCAGACCCTGACCAGAACATATCCCGCACAAGGATTGTTTCTCCGACACTTTCGCAGGACACCTGTACCTCTCGGATGGTTCCGTCCCCACGTGTCCGTGTCCGTCCGCACGTGCTCGTGTCTAGCAATTCCTTCGCGCTACAACTTTTACCCCGTACTGTAATACACGTATTTGCAATGTATTGAATGTTATTATCAAAGTGAATTTGTATATCGATATTGTAATATAAAGTAAGCGACGTGTTATGCAACAACTGAATTTAAATCTAACGGCACTG
>DWME01009646.1:0-10776 GCA_018244795.1 Parelbella ahira ahira | reverse complement strand
AACGTTTTGTTAGAATTAAGTATTTTAAATATACTTTATATCGATATAATGTATATTATATTCATTGCTCTACGTCACTAATTGTAAGTGATTTGCGTTACAATGGCGTGATTGTACAGTGTGAAAACAATAAATCTGATTTTTACTGCACTCTAATTAGATCGTTAGTATCTATAATATAAAATAAAAAAGACTTAACGAAAATACTACATGTAGGTACAAATGTATATAGCACACACGATTTGTATTTGAATAAAGAATCTACATTTATTATTATTATTAAATAACAAAACGGTTAGGTATGTTGCGTTTTCGAACGTTTTCATTGTACATCACGTCCCATCGAAAATACAACATCAACAGATTTCTCACGTCAACAAATTCATTGTGGAATTATTCACGTAAGATTCTTAATGAGTTTTTAATTTGGTATAGAGCATTCTAGAATCAAACAAAAAGTAAGCGTGGTAAAATGGCCGCTACTGACAGGATATAATTTAATTTTATGTCCGCTCGCTAAGTGCTCAGGGTTTACGTTATTTATATGTGAATAAAATTTTCAATAGATTTATTCTTTGAGACTTATTGTAATACTATTTACATGCTAGATTTACTGTCTGTGGCTTCGCTTGGATTAAATGGATTCCGATTTTCTCAATGCTTTGTAGGTACCTACTAGGACATTGAATACTCAAAAAAGAATATTTTCGAATTTCGTGATTCGTTAATTTAAAATCGACAAAATTTACATATTTCGAAACGACAGCTTATGTTTTTGTAAAAGTTACATCGATTATGAATGCTTTACTTTTTACTAACACTGAGTACCTACACTTATACTAATATGGATCAATTGAGCTAATGAACATTCCATATTCATGCAGTCGCGACCGATATATCGCTGACAATCAATGTTATTAACAAATTATACTAATAGACCTAACTATTACTAATAGGTCCATTCCCGTGATCCTATTCGAGGTAGTTAGCAGATGTTCATGGACCGCAATAGCAATTTGTGTCCCTTACGGAAAGCTTATTTACTACTCTCATTGCTTAAAAAAATCTCCAAATAAAAAGGTAATAACACCACATCATTAATGACGTAAAAACGCAACATCACCTCTGTAATTCCCGAAGGGGTAGGCAGGTCATTAATGACTGATTTTTACATACAGTGTCGTACAGGAACAGTTTAAATACATTTTATTGGGTAGGTACATATATGTAGAAAATAAAACTGCTTGTTGTCTTAATGGCGATCTGGAAATAATTAAATTTTGGGATAACTCACACATGACCATTTTATCCCCAATAGGGTTGAGTCTGCGCTATGGTGGTTGAAATAATGTATATTTATAATTATCAAATACATATTTGTAAAGAAAATTTGTATTATCATCGTCTCAGTCCACTGCTGCTGCTACGCTGAGGGGTTTTTTGCTCATTATCCTCTTTCTTGCTGGGAATACGGGTTGGGGATTGCAGAGCACGGCTTCTCGCACCGCCTCCGTTGTTGTTCGTCGGCGGCCAGAGCATGCAGACATATGCCTTGGCGGACTGCATCATACCGCGACCTGCTAGAACCGAATTCAGTCGCCTCTTACGACACTATGGTTTCCAAGCGTGCGGTCGGGGATATATATCTTTTTTCCGCTTTGGCTCTGATAGATAGATACATTTTGCAGCTGATTATTAAGTATATATGTATATTTGTTTTGAATGGGAATCGATAAATATCTAAAAGCAGGCTCAGGGCTCACCAACGATTGCACCAACACGGCATTAGAATAGAAAAATTTGCGAAAGACAGCGGAATTGTAATAATGTATGTAACTTATTTTGTTACTTCAGTAAAACAAATAGTGTATAAAGGCAAGTAATAAAAATACTCTTAGCACATTTATTTATAGTATATCCGTGTAGTTTAAGTCTTCATACATATACTTACATATATAGGGTGAATCAACCAGTAGTCAGCCTTTTGGAGAGAATTTTAATTTTGTATGAAGTTTGAATGTTTGTTGCCGCAAATAAATTCGAAAATAGCCATTTGTGAGGTATATTAATCTTAATAAAATTAAATAAAAAAATAAAAAGCGTTTTAAAAGCTTTAATTCATATTATTAAACCATTTTACAGTTCAATGACATAACAAAAAACAGCAATTTACAGAAATCTAACCCTCAATTCTTAACGAAAAAAATAGCAAATTATGTTAGGGCACGTCGCTTGTGGTGGCTTATATCAACGAGTATATCTCGATTACCCTCGAGGCTGTTGGTTTTTACACTTGAGTATTTACCTATCAGAAAACAAGGACTCCGGATGGAACGTGACTTTATATATATGGCTCAGAAGGACTGAGCCATGTACATAAATCCATTTTACACGCTTTATTTATAAACTACTTAGATTGTTAGGTAATACAATAAAGAATAAATAAATAAATAGATAAAAATCCGGAACGGTGGGATGACGACCTCCGAAAGGCTGCACGCAGATGCTGAATGCAGCAAGCGGAGGACAGGGCGCGATGGCGCTCATTGCGGGAGGCCTATGTCCAGCAGTGGACTGAAAAAGGCCGATGATGATGATGACGATGATGATGACATAAATATAAGGCGATAAGTTTGTAAAAGTCTGTGTGTACACAGCAGGGCTGACTATCGGGTAGTTTACCCTACCCTTTAAGAAGTTTATCGAGCCCCAGTTTTTGATGCTAAAGTATCACAGCCAGTGTCTCGCAATTGACTGTGCAATTATATATTGTAATATAATCTATGATGCAAGATGAGTCCGCTTTGTGCACACATATTAACTTTTTGTTTCACTTTTTGTAAGATAATTAAATCTCTTATCAATTACAATCGTCTGAGTTTCAAGGGGAAAAATTACCTTCGCATTTTGCATTGTATGTTAAGGCTGATCATTGTGTTATTAACTTTGTTTCCACACGCTACACACAGAAACACACACACACACATCAGTGATGAATAATGTCTGTTTGCTGACGAAACAACGAGCACGCTATAATTGGAAAAATACTCTCTTGGGAAATTTGAAAAATTCAACAAAACAGCCAACTGTTTATCTGTGTATTGCTAATTTGGAAATATTTTGTATTCTACTATGTAACTTATTGATTATAGCTTTAGGAATATATTCGATTGCGTCTTCTTAAGGCCAACTGGCTGTACGTCAATCTGCGCATGAACCAACATCCAAGTTCAGTGTTAAGACAGACTGCGACGCGCGCGCAGGTCCGCCATATTTGATTTATTGTTCGCATTTCAAAATTACGCGTACTTGAGGTTGTGTTGTGTTCGTGCTATTTCGTTTAATTTGTAAATGAGGTTTTAATGTTATATGTGAAGTTTTCTTTTTCGGCCACTACAAAATAATCTGTAAGTTTTATTTTAACTAACCGTGATTATTAAGTATCATTTTTTAAAATTAATTAAAAATCAATTTGATAATGTTCCAATTTTAATTTTATGTGAAATTACTTAGTGTGATTCATGAACTTATTATGGAGTGATCTTGATGTAATTAATATCGAAATGACGATGGTGAGGTCGGTAGGACCTTCGAGTGGCCATCGATGGAGTAATTATATATTAATGAATATTATGAGTTAATTATTTTTATCCACTGACTAGTTTCTGAAGTCAAATCCAAATACCAAAATAACATGAAAAATTTAAATTTGTGAACATCAAAAGTATATAAGAAAACGTAACATCACGCTTGTAATCCCCGAGTGGGTAGGCAGAGGAGTGTACTACACTCCTAAGTTTCACCAGTTACGTGTAAGTCCCATGGAATAAGTGGTGAGTCTATTGCCATACACAACGCACTATTCCAGACACCGAGTCACTACTAGAAATTTTAAATTAGAAAAATTTAATAGCACCTAACCCGGGATTTGAACCCAGGATCTCCCGATCGACAGTCACGCTTGCAACCGCTCGGCCAACGAGGCAGTCAAAGTATATACATTTTTTAAATTTTTACTATGTTTTACCGAGTCTAAATCTATTCGTTCTTTAGATGCCTAAGCATTAAATTATCATCTTGTTATACCGAACATCATAAAAAAAATTGAAAACAATTTTGAATTAAAAAACCAGCAAATAGTTAATACACATATTACAAAATCATGTTTATAGTATAAATTAGAAGCTCTAGGAAGGTCAGACAGAAGTTTGCGGAAAAAAAACACATTGGTGCTTACAGATAGGCAAAAATCTGTTGACAACTAAGTAATGTGTATGTTGAACTATATTTTTATAGCTTTAATTTACAGCGAAGCCTTTGTTAAAACGCGCGTAATCATAAATTAACGATAGGTTTTAAAATTATGTATTAGGTTGGCCTTTGGCCGGAATACCGCCTGACGGGATGGGAAGTTTAAATAAAATACTCTCAGTATGCCATAGTCTCATAGTTACAAACGCTATGTCATCTGTCCAGTATATATTATGTAAATAGATGATCAGTGTTCAATAAGTGCCAGAAGTCAAACATTTGTTCTGCAGATGGATATTTGCTAATCCAGCCGGTCATATTTGCATATATCGTGCAAAACTTTACCGTGGGGCTTGTATCTATTAGTCGATTTGATGAATTTGTCAGTTGATTGCGATAGTTAGTATTAGGTTTGTTGTAGTAGGATGTCGGATATAGGATAGTTATTACGTGCTTCTTCTACATTCATCACTCTGTTTTATCAAATTTCTGATTCCTAGATAAGGTGACTTAATAGTTAAGATTTAAGCCCGATATTCGGGGATTTTTACACCACTCTGATATGCATCTTCATATCTTTATAATTAGGTGCGTTCTAAATATGAAAAATCATTCCTTCTAACGGTGATCTAAAACACATTGGCGTTTTCCATAATGTTCTCTAAAGCATTTGAGTTATGTCAACCTTTAGCCTCTAGTCTTTTCATTTTTAGAAAATATCTCTATCTTATATTGGTGCGACATAAGATTTGATGATGATGATAACTTACTAGCAGAGTAAACAAAGGTTTGTAAAAAAATATTGCATTAGATTTTCTTCTTCGCAGTAGCTGGTAAATTAGCCGACTAAGATGAATATTATGTTCACTGATCTCTGCACCCTTCAGTACGTCAGTCGATTTCTTTTTCTAATCTGATGCTTTGCTAACCGGTCGGTTTAAGGCTGCCGTGTCTGGTTAGCCTGTCTGTCTTTAAACCGTATAGGTATTGCTATTTGTTCAAACGTAGCTTACAAATATGAGTATCACTTGACTGAATCACGGAGAGTGTATTTTTTTATACCATCAATATAAACCGGCATTAGTATATTTCTAGGTATACCTCAAGGTACGCCACTGACAATGAGCCCAGTTTTTGGTTCCTCTTATCCAGATTTTTTCTCTGTTTTACATAAATCGTTTCTGCATGTAACACGAGGATTACTCCACACTACTTAATGATATATCTTTCTGTGAAATATAATTTTACTGCCTTGAGATATCTTTTCAAGTACAAGTTCATGATACCTCCAATTAAGATTTATTCGGAGTAGTAGAATAAGAAGGACAAAAGGACCATTAAAATATTTATAATATAATTACGTTCTTATTACTTAATTATAATTTGACGTGAATAAATTAGTACCTACATTAATAAAATTCGGCTACTATTATGACCGAATCTCACGGAAAAATTTTGCTGTGAAAATTATGAATGCCGTCATAATTAGGTAATTGTTATTTTAATTATGTAGGAATTCTAATCACCTTTTCAATTGTAACGTCATAAATGTATTACATATTTCTAATTAACAACCTGTCTGTCTGTCAACTGATGATAAAAATAATATCTAGATATACATATAAACACAAAATAGTACAAAATTGTTACAGTATTTTTTGTATTATAATATATAATAGACACTATTAATAAACTATCAGCTAGTACTAATAATAATCTAAACACAGTTTACGTTGAAACTCTTTGTAACATAATATTAACATAATATATCAGAGTAAAGATCATTTATGTTGTAAAGAATCGTTTATATATAGTATTATTCATCACCATATTTTGACCCCTCCTTGTAACCTCTCTTATAACGTAATGTATGACGACAGGTCGTATGAAAACTTTTTATTACAATTCTGCCAAATTACTAACGTTTTTATATGTATATTCCGAACACGGTAGATACTAGCGGATAAAGCGAGTCGGAAATCAAGAACGAATTAGATGACGATGATGATGATGATATAGGGAGAGATGAATGTATAAAAAGCAGGTAAGATCATTAAGTATAGGCGCTAGTGATTCGATGGTCTTCGCCTATCAGTCTGCCTAATAATATACTTATACCTCAAATATGACGCCACGTCCAATTCACATTTAACAGCGACTCAATTATAAAAGTTATACCTAGATATATGGTAGTAAAATCTCGGAGGGAATCTCTGTCGAGTCAGACGTCTTCGAAACCGGCGTGGGTGTATAAAGAGTTTGATGGATGTAGGAAACACACGTCAATCAGCCTAATAATATCATCATACCTAATATATGACGCTGGATCACGTTCGCATCTAACATTGTCGATTCCCGTGTAAACGATACACCTAGACATTTGGTATCTAAATAAATAGACGAAATAAAACGTTCGAGGCACAGAAGATCTCAGTTCACGAACATTCATTTATCTGTAATGGCATCATTAGGCAATCTTTCTGAAGGCTGTCGTTTGTCGAATGGCGCTGTTCAGGATAACGATACCCAGGTTATGCTAGCAGATTATACTCGCTTTTAATCTTGTATAAATGTCGAAGTGATATTATTGGAGTGTTATGTATGTACTATGTGGTGTATATTTGTAAGATAGGACCGTCACGGTGTTTATCTGTCGCTACCACAGCTTATATTTCCGCCTTTACTAGTTGCTACTGCTATAGCCTGTTTACTAGTTTGCTACTTCCTTCAATTAAAAAAAAGATACAGAATAAAAGGTGGAAGTGATATAAAATAAAACCAACATAATATAATGATATGCTGATAACGTTAGATCATCATAAGGATGATGATGATGAAAACCGCATGCGTAGCGTTGGGATTATGGGGAAAACTTCCCTAATATGAGGCCTAGATCTAGCATCGGATTGATCATTAAACATTGTAGTAATTGTACATCAATATCGCACAACCAGCGTGGCAGACTATGGCCTTAGCCCTCTCAATGTGAGAGGAGAAACATATTCCAACAGTGGAATGACAAAAGGGTCGATTATTATTATTATTAACACCATAATCGTAACTCTTCTAACCAAGTCTATATTTAGATATGAATTAAATTCGTACGTCATACATGGCGCGACCAAAACTGGACTAGAGCAAATGATTCTGTTTTTTTCTTCTCGCGATTATGCGTTTGATGGGCAGTTTCAGAAACGAGTTGAATATGAATTAGTCTGACGGCGTTAAAACAATATATAAACATATGTATATGTATGTTTTTTTTGTTTAATTGTTCATCCTCGATACCTGATATATGTATATATTAGACATAATATATTTAAAGCATTATATGTTATTTCTTATATTGTATAAACATAACATATTATTTATATAATATTGTGTAGAAATCTAAGTTGTGTAGGTTTTATCACGATGACTTCCGACATGATTACAGCTTCTATGTAATAAGTTGCGCGTCAGGATTTGATCTCAGGATTTCCGAACGGGGATATTAAATTGTAAGCCATGAGGTTATCAATGCTACGCTACCTATATGGTTTATTTATTTAACGAATACTTAGAATTGCCTAGGTGAACGCTCACAACGAGGTCTTTTTCGTAAATACACATTCTCCAGAGAACGAAAGCCAATCATGCCTGAGGACGCATCACACCATTATTTATTACATCCGTTATCTTTTATCGTCGCTGTAGTCCATATCCCCACTTATTAATTACTCATAACTCACTTTCTTATTTATTATTATATCAACAATCAAGGTTTCTTACGGTGTAAGCAGAGAGTCGTCATCGTCATGAGTCTATCTTAGTCAATACTGGACTTAGGCCTCCCCCAATGAGCGCCATTGCGCTCTATCTTCGGCTTGTCGCATCCAGCATCTGCCTGCAGCCTTTCGTATTTTTGTTTATCACTTACATATATGTATATAAGGATCTTAGTCTCGAGATCACGTTGAAGTGCCGTAGTGCAGAAGAAATCATTTTCGGAAATCACTTTGTTATTTTCAGTTGATTTCTACTATCATGGTCATATGTCTCTGTAACGTCTTCTATATCGATATTCTTGTTACTTAACCAGCAGATAGTAAGGCAACAAGAAAACAAAAATTGATGATGATGATATATGTACAATAATAATTTAAACCGTCTTCACTTCTTTACCCTCACATTTTGTTTATATCACGTTTTGGAAACAGCAGTCCGTTTTCGGTGTGGATATAAAAAATGCACACAGGAGTTACTGATTCTAGTTCGTTTCAATAGTTGCCTAATGATGTGAGAGGATCTCGTTATATTCACACATGGATATTTTACTATATTACGTTGCTTGCTGGGGATCAGCAGTGTTGATGTTATTTTGAATTATGTTACAATACAATATTGAAAAACAAAAATACGTCGTCTATACAAAATTCGTTATTTGAATATATGAATTTTAGGTCTTCATTGTACATATGCAGCGTGTTTGTTCCGTGAATAATTTGCAGTTGGATAACTTGGTGTTTAAAAAATAAAAGTCATGGCTATAAGTTTTTCGATTTGCAAAAACTTGTTTGAAACGGAATTTTTTGGTTGATTGTGTATATTATGGTCAGATACATGGTCAATTACATATTTATACAGTTTGAACACCACCTGGTCGTTGTCAGCTGTTTATGAATGAGCACGTGTATCTACTATTTAGCACAGTCACGTATTAAACTGTCTGATTGTTTATTCATGTTTGTGACGTCTCTCTCGAATACATCAATTGTTGGATATGCTTAAATGACATTCAGATTGCAGAACGAGAAAGAAACAACGAGCACTGGTATGTGATGAATTTGATTTCAATCTTCCATACCTACGGCTACGGATTCGAGTCCTGACACGCACTACTTCCTTTATAAAGTCAAATACTAGCAAGCTATCGAATAAAAGTGACTTCCTATTTTAAGTGAGACAGAGATGCTACCAATGCCTACAACGCAAAACCTAAGGTTTTGTGAAGCTGTTAATTGTAAAGTTCTTATTCCGTGTAATTTTAGATGGACAATTTACAAGGGTGATTCTTTAAATTCTCAAAGATATAAGCGATCTAAACAAACAGTTACATTGAAAAATGCTGTTAATAAATTATAACAAATTATCTGAACAATGGACGTGTGGTTGATGTGAATACCTTGAATAAACATATTTCCTGCAAATTCATTATTCCTATGTTTATAATCAAGAGCACGTATGTAGGTACCTACTGTATTGAAGCTGCATCGTTAATTCTGTGGTTTGATTTAATAAAGACCTCTGAACCCATTGATCAGGTTTTTTCTATACACCCATTAAATTGACTGATTCTACATTGTAAATGATTGTAGCATCATTATCATTAGTCTTATCGTTCTACGATTAGACACGGATATCCTCGCAAAGATGTAACAACGGTTAGTGTTATATTCTTGCAAGTGGGTTAATAGAGGAGTGTTACACGGCTTAGAGAACATTATGGGGAACTCTAAGGTGTGCAGGTTACCTCACGATAGTTTTGATTTGAACCTAGGATCGCCGGAGTGAAAGGGCAAAATTCTAAACTATTACGCTATCACATGGCATATAATAAATAATTCTCCAATCTTATAGCACGTATAATATATATAATATCTCCAATCTTATAGCACGTGTTTTGCGTTAATAATAAAATATTTTTATATACAAGTATATTAGGTCTAATAGAATACCTTAAACTGATTAATTGGCGCCAAATTCAATAAATTAAGAGTCCACGATCCAAAGATGGCGATCCAGCGTCTTACATATTTCATAATATATTTAGCAGCCTAATGCTAGATGTATTAATTGAATTCACCACCTTCAAATTCTATTTGGCATTATTGTTTGCGCCCTTACCCTTGATAAGCAAAAGTTAAGATGCGTATGGAATATTAAAAAAATAAACAATTGACAGCTGTGCAATGTCACTTGAAACAACGACTTACATAATCCTAAATATGTGATGGTCATGATTTTTTCAGCCAGCAGCTATTACGTCACGAAAGGAAGTATGAATCCAAACTGTCAAATTTAAATACATGTTTTTTATGAATGACATCAAGTATTTCTCATGATATATGTATGTATACCTGTAACTATTATAACATTTTGACGCGTCACATGTGACGTGTGTAAACAGCCAATAGTCATAAAGCTAGTAGAGAAATATAATGTATGTATTATAACGTAAAGTTGATAAAATTTATGATCTTCATCATCATCCACATCATCAGCATCAACTCTTTTTATTATTTCACTAATTGAGACCTATGTATCTCTGCAAATATAGATAGAAAGCTTCGGTTTTATTTATAAATAATCAGTATTGGTTTCTTTATCTTGGTTGAAATTTGTTTTTTGTTTATTATTAGTTAGGTATACATATGCATGAAAAATATACGATTAATAAAAAAACGTAACATCACGCCTGTAATCCCCGAAGGGGTAGGCAGAGGAGTGTAGTACACTCCCACGTTTCGCCAGTTGCGTTTAAGT
>DWME01009645.1:0-10777 GCA_018244795.1 Parelbella ahira ahira | reverse complement strand
CCCTCTCAATATGAGAGGAGACCCATATTCCAACAGTGGAATGACAAATGGGTCGATTATTATTTTATTATTATTTTATAATTAATTTCTTATTTATAATATTCTCAGTATAGCACTAATATGAATCAGGTTGATTATGAAAATAATGAATATTTTTTAATGTTATGAGATTTTTCATTGGCATTCACGTGCTTTTCATTTAGTGTCACACATCTGAGTAGAAATCTATACTTGCACCTGAATAAGTTAACATTGCCTAGTTACGTAACGTTAAGCTGTTTGCAAACTGTACCAGCGTGAAAACTACCAGCACTTCAAACATTAATTAATCTGAAATTACTGAAACCTTAAATATTTTTTTCAACCACAAACTCGTGAAAAACCATAAAAATACGAGAGCATCATCATTTAGGGCATAAAGATAAATAATCTTGCAAACAGTCATTAATCTATGAAAAGCGACTATATTTTAGTAGCTCCAGTTCACTCCATCTTCCCTTAAACACATAGGGTTGTCAAATAGCTATTTAACATTTGAAATTTAGTGTATCTAATTTTTCAACCGTTAAATCTAAAAGAATTTCGTAGTTTCAATTTATGCTAACTTTAATCATTAAAAATAAAATAAAAATGATACATCATATCAGGTCTGTTTTTAATATTTATATACGATTAAGAAATTTAATCCCACTTTTAGTTTCAACAACCCTAAAATATGGCAAGAAAAAACTTAATTGGGAGTCGGCCATCAAGCTGGATCGTGATTTATAAAGTCGGGGGAAGTTGGGGGAAGATGCCATAATTTATAATGTTATCGCTTTTCTAACAAGCCTCCTAGTGATTTGGCGTACCATGGTCGCACTTCCTTATATTATACCTTATATAATATCATATATATTGCTCAATTTGAAAACTTGTTGTTTTAATAAATAAATTAGAAAAAAATTATAATTTATTTATTAATACACACAAATTATATTGTTGAGTGTGTCACAGTTTGTTTTGTGTGAGGTTCTTTCTTCTCTAAGATAGTTTTCATCTTGAATGTACCTCGATTGATCAATATACCTTTACGTAACACGTAACATCACGCCTGTAGCCCCCAAGGAATTGGCAGAGGAGTGTAGTACACTCCCACGTTTCACCAGTTACGTTTAAGTCCCATGGAATAGGTGGTGAGCCTATTACCATACACCGGACACAGATCCGGACTCCGAGTCACTACTAGAAATTCTAAATTAGAAAAATCTAATAGCACCCGCCCCGGGATTTGAACCCATGACCTCCCGATCGGCAGTCGCGGTTGCAACCGTTCGACCCACGAGGCAGTCAATCTAATAAATTATTATATATATGTTAATACTAGTTTGTATTTTTAATCAGACAGATCAAGAATACTTTTGATTATCATAAAAATGTTTATTCTTAGTGGGCAGTGATGTCACGGCCTGTTGCTCAACAGTAAGTGTCACTGAGGACTAGACCAACAGGTCCATTCAAAGAGCACACTTGTACACATAACCGAACGAAATTAAAATTTTATTCTATTGCCCATTCACTATCAGTGTATTTACATAATGTACCTTATGACAAAATAACAAGTTTATTTTTAAATTCAAAAATGTGAGTTAAATGAAGACACCTGTGAACCAGAGTTTAACACAAACAATATCCAGTGACATATCTAAAAAATTGAAACTTAATGTTATATTTATTGAATTGATAAGACTGAAAGATAAATTATTTGTTTTAAAATTATTGTATAGACAGAATGATTATTACGTATGCATATACATATAATATATAAGTGTATATTGTGCCCCACTTACGTAGGTTGGCGCCAAAGCCATAACTTATAAAGTTTATGTGTTAAACTCGTTACAACATTAACTTAGCGCGCGACATTGGTTCAGTCGGTTAAAAGTATAGTTTATTTACGTCATGATTTTACTTTTAATGTGATTAGATGAAAGTATTAAACACTTGAATATTATGTAGAGATAAGGTACCACGTCACAAAACTAAAAATATTAAAAATTTGATTTAAAAGTAGACCAGTAACATAAACGGAAAAAAGAAAATTGCTATTCCAAGAAAATTTTCGATCTTTCCGTCTGGTAACGCAATAGAATGTCACGTCCTTTGTATAAGATTTAAAATGCAAATTAAACTTTCGAATATCGAACGTCAAATAGCATTTACACTGTTCGCACGCATACACATTAATGTTACCTCGGAAGACTAAGACAATAAGTCTTCGTGTAGGTTTAACGATCATTCTATATAGGCCCTAGCCTAGCTTTGAATTTGGCCAAACGCGAAGCCACTTTTCTTTGCTTGGACCGGAGTAATCCTTTCCAGCTTCGTTGTCAGCCTACCGCCGCAACCTCGCTTGTTATTGTCGAGCTCTCCTAACTCACTTCCCCTAACGAAAATTTTGCTACCCCTCGATTAATAACACAAAGTTTTCCAATTATTTTTCGGGGTTCTATCTATCAGACATTTAAAAGCGGAATTATTTTTGCCTGTTTTGGATTTTGGATTCCATATCGTTTGTATCGATATGGAATCCAAGATCGAGTGTATAACCATGATGTCCACACTTTCGTCCAGTGCCGGGATGTTAATGTTAAGTACAAATGCATATTTTTTTATAAGTCTACTGGCGGACGGCTTATTTAAAATTAATATACATAATTAGAGATATGTCTACGAGTGCGTCATATGTTATTTAGAGTTCGTTTAATCGGTCTGACCTACAGATTACATTAATGCAATAACTTTTAATTTTAATTGCAATTACGCCCACAATTAACGTTTTACGACTCACTGGGCGATAAGAACACAGTTTGTTTTTCTGGGCCTCCATTTTAATTTCTGTTAATTTTTACGAGCACAGATAAATGAATACTAAAATATTTGATTATTGGAGGGTAAGCCGCGAAACCCTGAAATTAATATTAATATAACTTTCGGTTTTGTTTTTTTCAATCCGACATCCACATGAGAATAAATTTATTTATACTCTGTTGTTTCACTGACAATTCGATTTAACAATCATATAGTTTAAGTATTCTCATTATTTTTGCGAACGTTTGTGTACAATAAACAATGTTTAATTAGTTATACCGCTTCTGGAAATTAAAAAAGTAACATTTACGGTACTCAAAATATTTGTACTACAATGTATAGTAAGTAACCTCCCGCCAGCTATGGTGCGTTTCCGACCCCGGTAGGTTTTATTACTAATTAACCATATCGCGAATGCCGATGTGCCCGCGCGGTGCCAATCGCTGTCAGCTTGTCAACTGGTTGATATACAACCCGTTCGTAACGTACCCGGTCGTAAAGACCCGCAGAAAATATTTTATATTTATTGGATATTTATATAACTATACTCATTGATTTTATTTTTTATATACACATACAAATTTCAGGACAAAATGTTGATAAAGTACCTACAGGAAAATTATATCTCATATTAATTACTTATGACACAAAGTATCAATCAATAAAGAATATATAGGTATTTGTCTATATTGGGCCCTTTACATTATCATTCCATTCTATTTTATTTTGACTAAAACTTACATTAATTTTAATTTTTATCTAAGCTGTGTTTAAATTTCTTTTTGGCTTAATTTATACTAATCATACACAGTTTACAATGACCACCAATGGCCAGGTGATTTGTGCTTATTAAAAAGTCATTTTCAAAGACAATATAAATTGAAAAATCACCCGCTAGACACTTGTTAAAGAAATTTGAAGAGGTTCAGTACGATGTAAAAAATATAATATAACTGTTCTGTTAAAAGCAAAAATTAGCATTTCTATAAATACATATTGTATTTAACAATTTAGTAAGGATGGCAAAGATTTGTCTAATAGATACAATGTTTTCACTCTACAAATTTAAGTGTTTCCTGTATAATTACGATGATAAGCTAGGTAATAAAACAACTAATGCGCACTCGAAAAAAACTTCAAATGTCTTCAACATTTGACGTATAAAATAAACATTACCAACTGCTAAAAGTCACGTTGTGGGACAATAAAAATAAACTCACGTACATTTTGATCTGCGATATTAATTTGTAGCGTAAAATGGTGCGAGCTGTGAATTGTTCAAACTCCATTAAAATGTGCGGTAATTAAAAATTACGCAGCGCATATTAAATATCCACAACTCTACGTCTAGTAATAAAAACGACTTAATTATATAATGTACCCGATCGTTAAAGGGTTGGACGGACCTTAACGAGATATAGCTTCTGTAAGTGCCCCGACTGGTTAAAGCGACTTTTTATTTCGATACCGTGCGACCCGTCGTCTCGTTCCAGCTTGTAGCGTACACTACATCTGTCCTTGTTGCACACGGCAATTAACACTCTCTGTATACGGTAGCGATGGAAGAAATTAGTTAAGACTCGGCCTCATTTCAGTGGCTTGTGTCAACAAGCAGGCATAGCGGTTGATTTTTTGTCTTTCGGTTCAATTTTTATTCGTTTTTGTTTTGTTTTTGTCCTCGTCAAGTCATTAGTGAGCATATTATTACCGACCGAACTTACAGCTTTCGATGCTGACCATACTTCGTCATGTTTTACGCTGTACAGGTGTGAATCAAAATATATCAACGCCTGGTTAACAAGCGTTGATATATTTTGTTATAACGAAATGTTTATTAAAGAGTCAAAATTATAAATAGTATGAACAAAACATTCTAACAGTTAATAGAATTATACTTAGTTCATTTTATGAGTAATAAAGTTGTACATAAAAATAATGTTGGATATGTGACCGATACCATACTTTGGTGAGGTCTCGCAGGTACAGAGATCATGTTATACTGGATCAGGATATAATCGTTATGTAAAAGTAAACATATTATGCTTTGTGATCTATTTAAAGACTGGTTTTGCCATTAACTCGTATCAATAAAGGTACAGTGGAGTAAAATCATATGTCTTATGGTATTTATACATAAATGAGAAGTCAGTTGATATAATGTGTAAGTTGCTTTATTTTTATTGGAGAATCATAACTAAGATAAGGTAGATTCAGTGGTGCAGCCACAATATTTTAATACTAGCTATGCCCGCGACTTAAAAAGTTACTGTTCAGTTATTGCGCAGTGGTAGCATGCGCGTGGGCTGCGCGCGGTACTGGACAGTACTTGGACATTGCAACATGCTTTATGTTATAATTCTAAAATTCTACAATCAAAGTAGCCTAAGTTACTCCTTATAACATCAACTATCTGCCAGTGAAAGTCCCGTCAAAATCGGTGAAGCTGTTCCAGAGATTAGGCGGAACAAACAGGCAGACAGACAAAAATAGTAAAAAATGTTATATTGGTATATTTACCGTGTACACATAAATATGTATTAATTAAAAATCGATTATTTTAATATTACAAACACACACTCCAATTTTATTTATTTATATGTATAGATAATGCAAGTCTATTTCTTAATATAAAGGAATAAATAAATTATTTATAGATAAAATGAATGATATGTACCTACCTACCTAAGTATGTTATTATTCATTAAAACAGACCGAAGATATAGGTATTTCTAATTTGTGCGCAGCCGTGAATTAAACCCAAGTATCTATTCTGTTACCAAATAGATGGACTAGAATGAATAGCGATCAGAATTAAGTAAACTGCCAAAATTGTATCATTAATTATTATATTCTCACTTTATATGAAACAATTAGCCGCATGTCTAGACGAAAGCAATTTAGGTTTAACGTCTTCGTAAGAGAAACAGCCATTCAGTTTACAGCTTCAAAATATTCAGCGTCTGTCTTCTATGCGATCCTAGTGGAAACAGTAGCGTCAGCAGAATAATGTTAACAAATAAACCAATGGTTAATTAAAAAATGCTCAATAAAATAATAGTAAAACACTGCAAAGCTATAGTGCGTAAGTAAATATAAGTTGTAAAACTACGTCAGGTTGCAAAAAAAAATTAAAAAATACTAAAAAAGCTTCCTTAGATACAATAATAATTTTTTTGCTTACCGTACCGCAGTACGCACGAAGTACGAAGGCGATAAACGAGCGCAGTACTTGTTATTCAAACATCACATTATGCCGCTATAATTATCTGATCGCAGCAATTAATACTTGTCCATGAAGATATAAAAAATCCTGTTTTATTCTACACCTTCCTACTGCTTCTAGCCTCTACTGAACTAACAGTTTAGAATAAGAGTTCTGTGACAAACGTTCAAACGATTGGACAAATGTGTTGCGTAGCAGGTTTTGCGAGTCATTACAATAGCAAGTGTTTCCGGCTAGACGAGAATTAGTAGCAGAAGGCGATCATCGTAAAGGTATAATAGGACTCTAGGGGTAGTTTGTGTTACCTGATTTTGTCACATTGTGAAGAATAAAGCCAAATAAGTATTATTGACAAACAGCCTTAATGTTAAAGATATACCATAACCAAAAAAGAAAGATTCCACTGAGTATTAAAATACTGAAGATATTAAGTTTTCCAGATTCCTTATATTTTAATTTGTTTTCAATTTCGTTTTAAAGCATGTTCGGATCACATTAAGACAGACATGTTGTACCTCAATCTCTTAGATAATAGAATTAACAAAAAACTTTAGTAGTCATTCTCTTACATCCATAACAATCCATTACCTATATTATGTATTCGTTTCAAATAATGATTAAGTCCTCTTCGTGGTACTTGAAGTGTTCCCGGAAACTATTCGCCCAAGTCCACATATACAATACCACTTTCCAATGCAATATAACAAACACAAACTGCGACACTCATTGGGCCGGCACAAAACGTCAAACCGAAACGTCAAGCCCCGCGTCAGAGGATCGCACGTAGCTTCATTGTTAAGCCAATTACGTACACAAAAGGCTCAAAATGGAGTTATGGGTGTTTGGCATAAGGTGTTGTAATCCCATAAACTTACAGAACGCCATTCATAATGTAAAAGGATCAAGATTGAGCTGTGATGTTCCCTTGAGAGGTGATAAAGTTTTTGTTAAATAACGCTTTGTGTTCGAACAAGGTTTTAGTGTTTGTGAATCGCAGGATTATTGTCAAGGCTTAAGAGGTTTTAATGTTTCTCCGGTTGTTTTTAATGTCAGTAAGGATGTAAATGCATTATATTTGAATCTGGAATATTTTGATTATGGGAATAGTGCTTATAACGTAGATCTAAGAACATGAATACTTCATTTTTAAATTTAGACCATCTCAGTGGCACGTTCTGCAGGCCGCGTTAAATAGTTATTTGGATATTGAGCTCAAATGAGTTGTTTCTGCATTAATACATGGCCCATTTTAAATACTTTTGGCTGCGAGTTACCGAAATCGTCAGAAAAATGTTTATTTTTGTCCTTGGTCAGCCTTCAGCAATTTGAGAATGTTTCAGAATCTGCAAATCAAACATATGTAGAATAAAATTATATAAGGTCGATTCTATCATTCAAATCGTTCATTACCTTCGTAATTATACCTACGACTTAAAATTGTGTTCTCTACATTTCATAATCCTTAACAAACTTAAAGCAAATTTCTTATAAAAGTTAAATTGAATTGAAACATGGTATATATTAAATATTGCATTGCAATGCAATTAATGAAGTGTAGAATATCTTCATAGTTCATTGCCGAAATTATAGTATGAATAAATTATTAATTGGTAGTTTTCAAAACACGGGAAGTTATGAGATGTCAATTTGACAAGTAACGAAACGTGCATTTGGCAAATGTTTGTGCCAATCTAGCAGATAGAGATGGCTTTGTGCTTTGATTGGCGCATTGTGTGGCCAGCCAGCCGCGCCGCGCCGCCTGTCACTCCGGACACGGGTTTACATGTAAACAAAGGATTTTTTGATCCGCTCTGACTGCAGTCTTGCTGTGACAAGTGGCAAGTACAGAAAACATTGAAAATTAGTAAAATTACATTATCTTTTTAATTATATTATTTTTGTTTTTTTTTAAATACAAATATGTAAATAGTGCATTAAATCTACGTAAAATAATATTATTAAGTGTACTGGTTGAATTGAATTTAAAAAATTATAGTGCCGCTATTTTAAACTATAACAAAAAGAATTAAATTAGAAAATAATTTAGATGTCATTACTAAAAAACAAAATTTTTATTTGAAGTACAGTTTTAATATTAAACTGACAAAGATCACAAATAAATAAGGGCTGTTATTTCTAAATTCGAAATAAAATAAAAACTCACATTTGTCACTTACAACGCTTTGCCGCCGGGGCGAGACAGCCTACGCTAAGTAAAATTATCCAATAGAATCGGATTGTGCTCGGTACAGTGCACTTGAACAGCGAACAATGAGAAGTCAATCATTTTCACATTATAACACAACCGTCCCCGGGTACCTTCTGCTCGAGACAAATTTTTACATTAAAATGATGGATTCGTCAAAAAAGCGAAGGTTTCATTTCATACCACGGTGCAGGTGTAAATGTGATCTTCTTCAGAACTAAAGGCTGTAATTGTTGCTTTTTTGATTCGAAGATGTTTCACACGATGTCCAAATCTTAAGATTGAGATACGCCACTGTGGTTCATGTTCATGTAGATCTGACTCTAAATGTGCTATAGCATATTAAGTAGAGAGAATGTTAATAAACTTCTACTAATCCAAAAATCCTTATGTAGTCATATGCAGTGATAAGACAATATTAAAGAAGCGTACAGTGAGTTTTCTTCGTCACATTTCTCTCTCGGTCTACCGCACCTATATTAAATCAATAAAAGCAGCAATTAGCAACAATATATTTTTAGCGTTCACTTTGTGTATAGTATATTATAATGTATTAAAAGACGTGTCATTATGTACGCGTCCATTCCGCCCTTTTTAAAGATCCATATCAAGGCTCATAACATGTCTAACATGTCTAACATGTCGATAAATGTCACCCCAGCTATATAGATTAAGATTCTCGAAGACTTTATTAAGAGCATTTTTTATCGTATAGGAACCAAATGTGGGAAACCATTAGCGGCAGAAGAATACGCGGAGATAACGCAACAATAGACAAATTATCATTTCCCGATAGCAGCGCGACCAATTACTGAAGATATCGACAGGTGTAACGCTTAGTTCGCACGACGATACTTCGACAACGCTTACCCAGGGGTACAGAATTGATGATTTAGTAAAATTGCAGAGGTTTTTTCTAGGCCTGCGTGGTTCAATCTAGGTCGCAACCACGTTTTCCACCAGGCGGAATCACAACCAATGCTAACCCGTTATAAAATAAAGAAAAGACTACCAAATCGAAAATCGGATAAAATCAGTGCTATATTGATGAGACAGCTTATAAAGACATCTAAATTGACATTCTGATGCAATACAAATAGGTACCTCCGCCTGTTAGATAACTAACTATGTATAAAATGTATTCGTATATGTATAAACTCGTGTGTATTTAAAATTTGTTTTAGTTAATAGTGCGAAAATATTAAACAATGTTTATTTATCCATAATAGTCAACAATTCACATTGAATTATAATCAAAATCCATTATATTGTTTACGGCAAAGGCTTATAATAAGGCACGAACAAAATGTATTAACACTGCTTAGGTTAATATTATTACTTTAACATTAGATATAATTATACAATAAAACAACTACAATTATAACACAATTGATGTAATCGTTCTTTAGTTAAAAATAGCGGGAACCCAACTGATGGTCCGCTACGCAGAAGTGTCATTTCTCTTTTTGTCACAATACCAATTAGAACATAATAATCACCAGTGACATAAATGTTCAAATAGTGGATTTATGTCTGCACGATGTACAAACATGGCGGATGAAGCATTCGTACAGCTGAATTAACCACTCATTGTAATTTATCATAAATCTGTAATGACACAAAGTCCGGACAGGTTCTAGATTCCCTTGTGACAACTACCTCCACCACCAAGAGTCCATAGTACATCTCCGTAAGCTAGGGTTGACCAGGAGATGATGCCGTTAGGCACTAACTGCGTCCTCGTACGCCTTAGTTTAACGTTACACAAGACTTTGCAAGTAGGTACCTAAAAGAACAAAATATACTTGTATTTAGCTATGTAGATATAATATATTTAGACACCACTACCACAATGTATTCAGATATCATTACCAAAGGTTTTTCACATTCGAAAATAAGAATTGATACCTATATATTCAAATGCAAATAAATATTCATATAAGTAAGTACTAATAATACTCATATATCTACTTATTAAGATTGCGAAGAAAAAATATTTTGAAGCCAATAAATAGCAATCACCTGCAAATAAAGCGAAACGCACTAGTCATTAGATAATAATTGTAGTATCAGCCGCAAAAACAAGAATTGCTAATCATGTGTGAAGTGTGAGTGAGAGTGTGTGTGAGTGTGTGTACGTGTACTTACGGATATAGCTGTGTTTGCTGTGAAATGAGCGGAGCGTATGCTATCTTATTTCCTGATGCCAATCAACCACCACTGAAACGAGATAATCTTTTGTCATCTTAACTGATATTGAACCTGTGAAAGTGAATGTTTGTTTTCTTTTTTTGTTGACTATCCTACTATCCTATAATGCTCGTAACATTTCGTTATTTATTTAACACTCGCATGTTATTTTGGTAATACGTGAAGCAAAACTTTGCATCCCTTTTTACGAAAACTGCGCGGACGGAGGAGTATGAAATTTGGCACACTTATAGGTTATATAGAAAGGAGTGCAGAATGCTAATATGTGTGTGTATGGTGTTACAAAT
>DWME01009644.1:0-10778 GCA_018244795.1 Parelbella ahira ahira | reverse complement strand
ATGTACATATTAGGTATGTGTTTCTGAGCCTAATTGTAACAAGGCTACTTGTCTTAGTACGAAGTATATTTTTGTAGCTTGGATAAATACATCAAAAATAAAATCTTAAAGCTTTTCCATTTTCGTCAAGGATTGATAATTACTTTCAGTTAACAATGAAGTCCTTGCGATCAGTTAGTGCCTGTTTTAAACTTTTTTACGGGTGGAAAATAACCTACAACCAGGTAGTTTTGCAAATGGCCGCTGACGCCCATATACATTTGTAACTGACCTAGAACAGGAATAAATAGTTCGAAATTCGAAAATTCAATTGTCGTTATCGTTATTATTACTTCGTCACGCCAGGTCGTTTACGGAGTACATAGAAAGCTTCGAATTCCGAATATTTTTGCTTACTAACTTTACAGACTTGAAGTGCTTCTTCTGAATTTATCATTCTTTTCAACCACGCTCGCCACTTCCGGACTACTCAAAAATTCGCTTAACTAAATGTGTATCAAAGACCTTGAAGTTCATATGAGGATAAAAGAATATAATCAGGGAAGTGAAGTTTCCGATTGAAGATTCACGTCATGTGAACTCGGTCGTGACATCAAAGAGACATAGGAACACATTACTGTACGACTACACAGAGTTTTTGAAGAAGAAAAATCCATTTTTTGTTATGAATAGAGACAATTTTTGTACAACAAAATGGATATTTTGAGATATAAAAAGGTACGATACATCAGTACAAAGATATTTATATATTTATGTATATATTGAATTCTCTCGAGCTAGAAATATTGAAATTTAACAAGAGGACCGCTAAGACAAACAATTGAACCTAAATCTAGAAATGAGAAGGGTGACAATAATTGAAGAAGCTCTCCAAACGACCTTTAGAGTTTAGACAAAGAAGGTGTGTATAACAACGTTTAAATACATATAAAGTTGTAAGTTGGAATAGGTACGTATTGATGTAGGGAGGATCCCATTGGGGAGACATGTCCAGTAGTAGACGATGACAGGCTGATAGTGTGTATGTGCGCGCGTGTGTGTGTGATGAAGTGATAGCCAATTGGCTATCACTTCGTCACACACATCACAAGAAAAATGATTGTGAATTCTTACGTAATTTTGAATAACAAGCTTTTGAAAAAATTCCGCATAGTGTACAGTGATTGTTTTAATTATTATTGCACAAATAAAATAATAATATAATTTTTAGGCAAACGCGCTTCATTGAAACCCAAATTAGACAGGGCTTTCTACTATAACTAGACAGCTTATAAGCTACTTGTACACAGTTTTGATTACATACATACGTACGTACATACATATATATGATTGTACAACCAGACACAAAACAAATACTTGTGAGAATCGTGCAAATATTAATCTTACGCGGCGTCGAAAGTAAAACCCATGGCTAGGGAGTAAGAATCCTGGCCAGTTTTCCCGCAGACAAGGTTAACAAAAATAGTAACCTATTTAAACGAACGAGAAAAAGAGTGAAAAGGACCAAGACAAAGGGAGATTATGAGGGAATTGATGCAAATGGATATGCAAAGAAATCCATTTGTTTGATATATCCATATCCATCTGAAGTCGAAAGCGAAATATCTACTAAAGGTTCTTTGTGACTATTGTAAGATCTTTAGATGACTGCTTCGTTGGTCGAGTGGTTGCAAATGCGACTGCCGAACGGGAGGTACTGGGTTCAAATCGCGGGTCGAGTACTATTGTATTTTTCTGATTTAGAATTTCTAGTAGTGACTCGGAGTCTGGCTCAGTGCCCGGTGTATGACAATAGGCTCACCATGTATTTCATGAGACATAAACGTAACTGATGAAACGCTAGGATGTATCACACTCCTCTGCTACTCCTTCGGGGATTACAGTCGTGAAGTTATTTTTGTCACATCTTTAGACGTTCTGGTGAGCTGATGTGAATATAATAGTGGTATTACTATTATTGCTCTTGAACTTGTGATTGAAAATTGTACTGACCTAAAACTTGAAATTTGTAGGGTCGACAACAATGAGCCACGAGGGCTTATGAATAAAGGTTTGAATAATGAATAATCCAATTATATAAAACAATAGAAAATTAATTGTTTTCACCAGTTGATTATGTACATATTTGAATATAATGAAAATAATATTTATTCAAAGTAGTTTGTGAAAGATTGCTCTTCTATAGAAAGGATGGATTTTTATGCTCTAAAAAGTATTTTATACATATATTGACCCTAAAAAATACTACCATACCACTGTTGTAAAATAGATTCCTTGTTTTTTATGTAACAAGCGAACAAACTGACAAACATTTTAAAGTAACCTTTTGTGGTTTGGTCCACATACGAAACACTTAAGCATAAAGATTGTATCGTCATCATCGTTAGCTATCTCAGTCCAGTGCTAAAAATAGGCTTCTCCTAATAATTACCATAGTACTCTGTCCTCGGCTTGTTGCATCCAGCTTCGGTCTGCAGTAGATTATATCTTCGTTGCTATATATTTAATTCACTGTATGGAATACATGGCAGCATTCCATACTATACATAATTATCTATTTATACCCACTATTGCCTTTAAAGTGTAATACGCATAGAGTTATGCCTGTACTGTAATTAAATGTAATTCTGATTATATGGCTACCATCAGATTATTATGTGCCGTATAATATTCTGATGAGATATGATAAATATTACAGCGCAACCCTAATAATCATAAAATAAACTTGGCAAAATTTGGACCTAAGGCTCTAGACTGACCGCTATGGAAGAAAATATGGCAAACTGTAGGATGTTAATAGCTTAGTTTTATTGTAAGCTTAACATATAATTAATAAAACAGGTAAAGACTATTTGATTTGGTACAACACAAATATTCCTGTGATTCAGAATAAATGTAACGCCATCTGTTGGCGAATATTACTAAACTAAGTACTGACTGAGTGTGACTTATAAATTTATGTACATACATACCCATATTTCGTAAATACCAAAGGCTCAAAGGAATAGAAAATAAATGAATAAACCGTATTTCCTTCAACTGTTTGCTGTGAAACGAGGCGGTTATAATCAGAAAATGAATACGAATTCCCGGAGCTAAATAATAATTAACGCTTTCGTAGGGAAAATTCCCGCATTGAATTCTTGAGGCTACTAATTAGGTGTCTTGTTCTTAGTGCAAATTAAAGCTGGGTCTGTAGAATAGGGTGGGATAAGATTGGGGATTGGCGTTTATAGTTTAAAACCTATGGGATGACGGTAGTTCAAAATTTTTCACAAACGGCTCCATATTTAAACATAGAAATGTTTTATTGAGTTTTTTATAGTTTCAGGAGTGTGGGTTCATTTTGTTTCCCTTTAACATTATTGCGTGATATTTAATCTTGCTATCAAAATTTGAAACCCGCGGGAACGTTATCGATTTGAATCGAACACTCTTAGGATGGAAAGCTGGAGTCTATACTTTATCTGCATATTACTGCTTCAGTAAAAAATAATTGTAGACATGTTGCCACATATTAAAGCTACGGCAAATATGGAAAATATAAAGCAAATAAATGCAATAACTTTTCCAGTATGATATTGACGTCAATTACATGTATGTATATATGCATGTGTTATTTTTCATGGTAAATTGAAAGTAAAAGTAATATACGTGTAATTCCCCATGTCTCAGTGTTCGTATCTACTACTCCGAATTATAATTATTTCGGATCAAATTAAGTCACACAACCATAAAATTTCTTTCTAAGCTATCCGAGTTCCTTGTGTTAATCTACGAGTGGCGTACATTTTGTTTTTACTTACTTTCTTTTCCCTTTTCTTGTACTGGATGTCTTGATACTTTTTTGGGAATTTTTTGCACTTGCGTACGGGAGACGAAAATGCCGGGTAAGCGAAGGAAGCGATAAAGTTGCTTTTCGTTTTATTCGTGCAAATGAAACTTCTGTTAACGTTGAAAAAACTTCTAACAAGTATCTCTTTACGTTTGTTGACTAAATTAGTGAAAATAATGTTTCTATGAATAATCTTAATAGAAATCTTATACCAAGAGGTAAACTAATAATAATAGAGTTAAACAAATATGCTTAGTTACAGAAACGGGAAACGCTAGCAGCATATATCAATTCATACCGGAAAGGAGTAAGCAGCAATGTCCAAACAGTTGTGTGTAAGTAATTATGTAGTTGGAGAGATTTTATGGGCCTACAACTATCCAAGCATTGTTAAATACCTTTGAGATGGCTTAAAGTTTTCAATAAATAGTACTATACTTTGTGATTACCAATTCGAATTTTAAAATATGGGGGCATTAAGAGAAAAATCCTGCAGCTGTGGAAGCACTATAGTTTACAATTGTTATAAAAACAAAGCGATTATAAAAGAAAAATAAGGCTTAACACAAGGTCCACTGCGCCGTATTTTTTGATTATATCAACCGGTCATCGCGGTGAGAAAAACGGAGAAAATATTAAACGTTCGTCCGGCATCATAAGAGAGCATGTCCAATTGTAGCAAACGTCTTACCTACGTCAAAACTGGTGACATGTGACAATCTGTTGAATAGAAAATGGGTGACACGCGAAACTAACCTTATTGCTCGTTTCCTTTCTTACACATTTCGGAACATGATTGGGTGTCGGAGGTGATTCTATTAATATGTACACTCGCATATGTGTACATAGACATTTTATTCGCGTAAATGTTAACATTCTTTTTAACAATATTAAAATACATTTAAAAATTGTTAGAATACGTTTTAACAATGGTATTATAATTAAAAACGCGCTCTTAATATTACAAAAGATCAGAATTGATTTATTTTCTACTTATCAAATTTTGACGTGGAAAGTAATATTGGTACCTGACCACGAGCGACTTTGCGGCTTGAGATAGCTGCAAATGACGATATTATGTATGGTGCCAGCTACAGTCAATGTAGAAACTGGCCTTTGGAGTATTTTCAAATTAATTTTAAATGATAGACGAGGAAAATTGCATGTTATGCCGCTTAAAAATTGAACAATTTTGCTTGTTAAAGGTAGTTTGGGTAACATATCAATTGATTGCCGGTTCTTTTCTGAGACGCGAAATACACCTTCTTACTAAATTATATGAAAATGTAATCCATATTAACGCAGAATAGACTGCGCATTACATATCAGTAGTTAACAAAGAGGAATTGCGTTCGCAAATGCACATACGTTATATACTTAAAGCGAGCAATGTTTTAAACACGACATTTTGTGATGTTAGTCACAGATGTACACGGGTCAAAGTAATGTGGGAAAAGGCCCGAGGGAAATTATCGGTCAGACAGTTAGTATTGTATGTATCGTATCGTAACGTTACTGCGGTCAACCTTCGCGTTTTAATTCAATGCGATAAGCCATTATAGGGCTCTGTACACACGAGCTATGAAAACAATGACTATGTTTTCCAATATTTGATTGCTTAATAATTGTTAGATTGATAAATGTAAGATTGTTAATTTCGATTCTATGATATTTTTTTGTAAATGTTTCATTAGCTTCAAGTATAATTAATCATTATAGTTCATTTGATTTTCTTTATAATCATTATAAAGAACAAGAGTTCTTTAGTGTATTGTGGCGCTGAAGCGTCCTGAAATTAGGTATAAGTTAATATCGTTCCATCTTTAGTCATTGTTCACATCAATATACTTATTAACTAATGGTCTACCACACGTAGATTAAATCAGAAAATGTTATTAGATTCTAAAGATAATGACATTTTGACTAAGATCATCTCGTTCAAAATCCTGTAAAATAAAATAGGCTCTTTTAAGTAAGCCTGTTATATTCTAGAATACAGTTCGCTTAGTATAAGATGATATTATAGATAAACGAGCGTTACTGGCTTTTGAGAAAATAGTTATGTATGGCGAATATCAGTCGGCGCCGCGCAACGCCGCAGTTGACTTTAGACGTTGTATCAACTTGTATAAAATCTGTCGATACCTAACACATATGCAGTAATGGTACAGTCCAACTGATACAGATATTGATACTGTACAATAACCTCATCATTATCAGTAGATAAAAGCACGGTCAACACAGGTCGCAAGCTCAGGCGGGCCCGGGGGAAATTATCGGCCGGACACCTAGTTGTATGATTTATCGTCACCGAAACGATGTCGCGGCGGCACGCGTGTTTTAATTTGACACTAACTACTATCGTTTGTCTTCGTCGATGTGAATTTATTGTATTTATGACGCAGTGTATAATCAGAGTGTCAGAAGTTCATGTCACCTTTATTTTATTTCACACTAGACCCTTTTTATCGTTCCAATGCTGGACGAAGTTGCTCTTAGAATGGAAAGATCAAGGCCATAGTCTGCCACATTGGCCAAGTTCGGGTTGGCAGAGTCCAAACCCCTTAAAGAATTTTTTTTATGAACTTTAAAACGTGCGATTTTGTGTTCGTGTGTGAAGGGCGTGATTAACGTAGAAGAAGCAAGTCCGTTTTGTAAGGTTTAGAGATTTTAGAGGTTAGAGATTTTACATTCGGTGTCCTCTCTGTCCCGTAAGTGATTTGGTGTGATGATTTATTTATATATATTTTTTATGATAAAATAATTACAATAGTTTGCATGAAAATTATTTTATCTTTTGTGTTAGGAATGTAAAAATTTATGGCTAGAATAAACTTTATTGTGTCTTTTTGAAACTAACTCCGGCTAATATAAGCTATTTTGAAACCTACAAAACAATAATTACGTTCGCATGAAATACTAGGGTGTAGTTAGTCTCTATAATTTTTTAACATTCCAAATTTAAGTAGTTATCTAAAAAATAAAATTAGTTCGTGCAACAATCAGTGCGATTTTTCCGCTATAATATACACACTATCGCGAGGCAAAACATCTATATAAGTATATATTTGTGTGTATCTGAAGTTATATGTATGTAGTATATCAGCCGTCTGGTCATCACGGCTCGAGTTCTCTTGATGCTTCCTTTGGGCTTACATGGCCGTTTTTGTAGATGTCTAAGATATTATTACAATTGAAATAACTTTTAACGTAACATCGGTATACTGTGATATACCTATATATAAAAATGCAATAAGTCAGACATACATACATACGTATTTGTGTGTTATAAATAATCATTGGCGCGTTATGAAATTGTATTGACACATGTGTCGAGTTTTCGATTCAACTTCGGACGTTTCCATTCATAACTGGTTGGAACAAGTCGTCGGGATTGAAACAACATGTTTTCACGAGGTTTTGACCCAAATATGTCATAGGGAACTATCCGTACGGCATAAATGGAACACCGTTTCGAGGCGTTTTAATTTGAAACCGCCGGTTTTTAGTCGCAAATTGCTCAGCTTGAAGCCGTTGGTTTTAGTTTTTGCGGCGTCGTTCCATTGGTTTCGGTACCTTCGAACCGTCACTGAATCATATAATTTATGAGCTGGTGTTTGATTGCTAAAAAAGCGTCATTTTCACGCTTAAAACGCTAAGCGAATTTCGCCAGCCCATTCCGCGGCGTAAATTCAAGTGCGTCATTTGCAACAAACGGATCTCGAAAATGTTTAACCTAAATTTATTCGTATTTCGAACGTTTAACTGCATATTGTTTCGTAATAATTTTATTTCGTTCGTGTTTTACCATTTAAAGGTGCGGGATAATTATTTGTGATTGTGTTGTGTGATTATGTTGAAACCCTCTATGGTACATTTTAAAACGGGCATTCTACTAAGGCACACTTAACATGGTCGACTATGGCATTAAACCTTCTTATGTTGCAAAACAGATAAGGATTTCCGTTGTATTTTTCTTCCGGCCTACCACAGCCCAAAGGTTACCCAATCTTATGAAATCATAGCTGTAACAATGTGTTACATCAAATAAGTGTATGTACAATTTGTAGGTATGTACATATATATAATATGCCTTACAAGGAAAGAAAAATATTTAAATTAGACCAAGTGATAAATAAAAAGTAAAAACCAGAATTACCCGATCTGACTGATAGCAGTTTACTGCGGCAACATGATAAAACTGCTAAAATGATTTTAAAAAATTTGTTAGAAGTTGACCAGGTTGACCTTACTACCCTCTTCTTCGCCTCGTTGTAACTGGTAGAGAGCCTAGAAGCATTAAGTCTGCCAATTGTGCAAAACGATGAAGTCTTAGTAACTAGGTAAATAAACCTTGTTGAAGGTCGCGGGCTACGTTGAAAACTGTTTTCTCTGGTATTCGTGAGTTGAAATTTTTATTAAAATTATTAGCCAATTTAATGTTAAAGAAGCCGTGGAAAATAATAGATTATATGTATTTTGTCTCTTTTACCTTAGTGCTATAATCTTTATACAAAATGAAGAAAAGCGCAAAATGTTCAAAGTCGTATAAAATAACAAACGTAGTTAAATTTATTGAGCTCATACGCACTCTGTGACCGAATTTGCTTCTAAAATAATGTTAACTTACAAATATTGAAAAACATTTTTTTTTCAAAAAATTCCCAATCATCACGTCACTTTTAACTTACACCGAATTCATTGGCGTAAAATAAATAACGTTTCAGTAAAAATATCTATTTAATTTACAAATACCATTATTTTCTATACAGATCACGCATAAATTGTCTACGTGCGATTTATTTCACACACCTACACATGTACAAAAAAGAGCTTAAGCCTTTCTGTAGGTGCGACAAAACGACACGTAAAAACAAAGGGTCCGAACAGATCGAGGCGTGATCACGTAAACACGACAATAAAGGCGACGGCCGTATCTCCCGGCGATCAACACCTCATGAATAAATTTGCAAGAGTTTTCCGAATGATATCGCTCGTAATGTCCCGCTGAGTCGGGCGGTTAGGGCGGGCGGAATTAGAGGTTTTTCGCCCTGATAGCAGAAAATTAACTAGAGGGCGTAATTAAAATAACATCTGTATATAAACGTATAAAGGATTAAATGTATGGTTACGTCGTTAGAAACCTATATGATTTGTTTGGTATTTCTTATGTAGACATGGCAATTTTTTTGTTCATTTTATTAGGCATAAGGTTTGCTCTTTGTTAACGTTACAATGAAGATGTTACGACAAACAGCTAAGGTGAAGAATGTTACTAACGAGTAGGTAGTGTTTACATGACGTGGCCACTACTGCTCATGTTTAGCTGCTGCCTTGGATAGGACCGTAAAAAACTTTATTTATGTCCATTCGTATAAATAATATTAGTTGTTAATGGGATTTTAAATTAGTGTATCTGTTGATATTGGGCTATATCGTCAAGACAGGTCTATCACGAGGTTGTCAGAGAGCACCGAGTGTAAATATCTCTATCTTTATCGCATGTGCCTGATGAAATTGTCTTGGATGCGTTTATTTTGTTTTTTTTTTGTTTTCTTACATGCTTAATTGCCCAGCCGGGCTTATCAGAAAGATGATGAAAAATAAACGTCGAATTTTGGTTAAATAAATCATCATCACCATAAAATGTTTTAAGACCAGCGCCCGGAGTGATTAACTCACGGTGATTCGCTGTAAAAAACTTTCTTGTACACTTTTCGTCTCGAATATTACTTCATAACTTTGTTTGTATCTCTGAATGCGATCAAAAGCTCATGAATAAATTTGCAGGAGTTCTACGAATGATAACACACGGGATGTGCGGTTCAATCGAGTGATTGGAGAATAGGGTTTCTTAAGGGTTCGACATCGCAAGTTTTGACACGTCCAATCAGTTTTTATGACCGTGCTGTTGACTTACTTGATCCTGTTTTTCTTAGACCTCGATTCTAAGTTTCATCCTGTTTAAGAGCAGTTTATGATTTGTTGATTTATGAACGGTTTTTATATTGACGATCAGTTAGATGTTGGTTGGAAGTTTCTGGATTGTTCTAGAAACTTCCGTTGAGTTCAAATTATTTCGATTATGTAAAGATAATATGACTGTATATCGCACAGTGCAATTTTAATTACTTCAATCTTCAATCCTTTTTATCTCTTTACTGGTCCAAATGTAAGCAGTTAATATCGTAATAAACATCATGGTCAAGTGCGGATTGTCAGGATTCACAATTCTTAGGTAAAATTTCGAAGAATTCTGAGATATCGTTCTGTGTAGGTTTCTTTACGATGTTTTACCTCATCATTACAGCAAGTAATGTTTAATCTTAAAACACACATAATTTTGTAAAGCACAGTTATATTCCAGCATTTAAATCCAGGACTGCTAGAGCAGGATGTTGAAATATAAACCACTAGACTATCCCTCCGTATGTTTCCTTCGATACACGAAAACGTTTATAAAAAAATATTTACAATGTTGTATTTGAATAGAGAATTAATTACGCTTTATCCCGACGGGAAAAAATATCATAGAAGAAACGAGCTTAAGAAATAAATTAAGGTCTAGGCCGATTATATTTCTTGTGAGAGAAAAGTAAGCAATTAATTTGCGAACATTTTATGCTATCGTAAAAATTGTCTGGATTATTTTTAAATTGTTTTAATAAATTGCTATAACAAAGAGGTTTAATGTAACAGATGTATATTTATTTTAATAAGATCAAAAATAAACCATTGGTAATAATAACGTAAAATATTTATGATCATCTTTATGTAGGTACTTAACTTCAGTATTGATAAACAAATCCGTCTAATTGGGTTATCAAAGGCATTTACACTTTAACGTGTGAGTGTATTACACTCCTCTGCCCATCTCTTCGGGAAATACGGGCGTGATCCTGTGCTATACAAGTTGAAGAGCCATTATTTTTGCCTGTAAATA
>DWME01009643.1:0-10780 GCA_018244795.1 Parelbella ahira ahira | reverse complement strand
ACCCGACCCGGGATTTAAACCCGGGACCTCCCGATCGGCAGTAGCGCTTGCAACCGCTCGATCAACGAGGCAGTCTTTTACATGTGAAATATGATGAATTAACAGAAAACATCACAGATATAGATTAGCAAAAGTATTAAAATAATTAACCACCCTGAAACTTTAAAGTTTGTTCTGTTGGTAACTAGAAAAAAGGGAAGCTAATTCATCCTGAGAATCCCAATAGAATCAAGACTTTATTTTATAAACATTGCATCAAACTATAAAACTGCCTACTTATTTCTTAAAGGGTGTCAAGCTCTTGGACTAAAATAAGTGCTATCAATTTATTGGCATAGATATGACACTGAACTTCACAGTTTCTCATACATATATACATATCATTACAGGATCCCTTATGGAGAAGGCAGAGAACATAGAGTGCCAAATATCTCTGTTCTAGATCTAGATCTGCTGTGGTTCTTCTACATGCATTACTCTCTTTGTACATCCATGCTGGGTTTTCAAAGACTTTTCACTTACTTCCCCCATCATTCACATTCTACACTTACACTTCCTTGTTCATACAAATTGTACTGTGGATATGAGTTAAGGAAAAATGTTTCAAAAATTCTTGGTAGTGTTTTTAATTATGCACATAATATATGATATCACAATAAGTTATACTATACAAATGAATATATATTAAAATGCGCTATATTTATGGATAACAGCAATTAATTGACGGTATAAATGTAATATTGTTAACTATACGGTGAAATTATGTGGCGTAACATATTAGCTATATATTAAAATGTGATATCTTTATATCCGTTTTAATATATTGCACACACAGATGCATATAGAGCACATAGAGCAAGAATGCAGAAAAGTAAAATTTATGTGTAATATGTAACATAAAGGCCCCAATTGTAATCTCTGAAGAGGTAGACAGAGTATTGTAAACTCCAAGGTTTCACCGGTTGTATTATACATCCCACCATGGAATAGGGGTGAGTGTATTGGCGTACACCGGGCACCGATCCAGTCTCTGAATCACTACTAGAAGTTACAAGTTGAAAAAACTCAATAGTACAGAACTCAGGGACCAAACCCAGTATCTCTAGATCTGCCAATCACGAAGCACTTAACCAATGAAGCACAGTCAATATGTATAAGGTATCAATATGTATTAAAAATTAATTAAAAAAACCTAAATTGTATATATTCATACTGTCATTGTCAGGTGCATAGTAGGCTGCTGATAATTAATTATTAGAATAGAGGAAAGAGAGTGTACTCTTTGACATAAGAAGCTTACTAGCATTCATATTTGAAAGTTTATAAATCATGGTTGAATTTCCATCACTACAGAATATCTATATTTTATAATCATATCTAACTTAGTTATTATTTTTTTCAAACTATTATTCACAGAAAGGTCTTTTTAATGTGACAAATTCAACAATACAGAGCAGTAACAACCAGGGTAAAACTGAGCTATGTACCTAAGTATAAAATTCTGCAGTAGGTTCATTTTATTACCTAGACAAGCAATAAGTAAGGATTTTTGAAAATTCGACTTCTAAGGGTATAAAATAGAACTAAACAATATGTTGGGACATGTATGGGACAGCTGAAAAAAATGTTGTTTTGACAAGAATGTATGTATTAAGAAATAACCATAACATAACAATTTCTATCACTGAAAGGTTATGTTTTGATATTACATATGGATTGAAACTTTGTGTTATTAAAAATTTTCATGAATCATTGACATAGGTTTGAAAAATATACAAAAACAAGTGAAACAAAGTATGCTGGCTAGCAAATAAGCAATATTAGTGGATGAGACAATATCAGCATGGTCTAGTAGTTGGTTTTATAATAACAGTGATGGGTGCCTTATTTGTCAAATGGCTGCAAACATGAGTGCTAAGCATGAAATCCTAGGTTGGGCAGGGTATTATTGGGATTTTCTGACTAAGACTTCCCAGTAGTAGCATAGACTATAGATTTGTGCTGTGATTGATAGAGTGTGTCAATTGCTAATGTGCACATGACCAGTGTGACAGTGTCAAACCTTTTCCATTTTAACAGGAGACCCATATCCAACATATGATTGATAAAAAATTATTATCATGATAATAGCAATAACATTGTATCAGTTTAATGAGATAATTGTATCAGTTTGATTTTATTATTATCATGGGTGTACCTATCTCTTTTTGAGGCATTTTCCTAAATATATTTTGGTAAAAATGTAGGTCCTTATAATTGCATGAGAATACTTTCAACCAAATTGTTTGCTTCTTTATATATCTATGGGCTAATCACAGAATTGGTGCTAAAGGCTAAAAGAAACAAGTGTATAAAAATTAAAAACCTATAAAATCTTGAGTAACCTTACTCCATATACTACATATGTCTGTTAAAATAAAAGTAAAATGGAAACATAATTCTTGAAGTTTTAACCAGTATAATAACATAATATCACACCTCTATTTCCCAGAAGTGGTAAGCAGAGGACTGTAGTATTTCCACTTTTCAAAACTAATGTTACATGTACCATTTAATATAATTAACAAATATATAATATCACATCTGTTTTTCCTAATGGGGTAGTCAGAGAAGTACATTTTTACTATTCATCAGTCACGTCATATGTCCAATGAAGTAGGAAAGCTTTTTGTCATTCACCAGTCACAAATCCAGACTCCACCTACTACTAGGAATTTTAAGTTAGTAAAACACAACAGTTCTGCACTTGGAAATCAAACCCTGGATCAGTCTACTGGCTATCTTAATTACAATCTCAAACAATTAGGTAAATCTAACAAATAGCATCACAAGTATTTGTATTAGAATGTTTATAGTTAACTATTGAGGAATTCATACCTTTTATAAAATAATATGGGTAATGTTATCTGGCATGTAACTGAAATTACCTAGGTTTATTATTTTATAGAATTGGTTTATCAAGTATTAATCATAAGTGAAAAAGAAATTTAACATTATGCTTGTAATTCCCGAAGACCCCCAAGTCATGTGATTATGTGAAATATGTATTAAATTTGCACTGATCAATACTAAACTGCAGGTTATAATTTAATTAGAACAATGAAGGACTGCCTCATTGGTCAAGTGTTTGCAAGAGGGTCTGCCGATCAGGAGGTCCTGGGTTCAAATCCCAGGTCGGGTACTATTGGACTTTTCTAAGGTAAAAGTAGAGTCTCTAGTAGTGACTCGGAGTCTGGAATTGTGCCTGGTGTATGGCAGTAGGCTCACCACCTATTCCATGGGACTTAAACATAACTGGTGAAACATGGGGTTGTATACTACACCCCTCTGCCTATCCGTTAGGGGATTTCAGGTGTGATATTACGTTTAGAAAAACAAAGTCTTGATATCTAAAAACGAATTTGATAAGTGTTTTTCTCTTGTAATTTTTAAACAGTTGTGTTTTTTTTTAAACTAGGGAGAACCAATATTGTACTGAGTATATTCTAGGTCTACTTTAGAAGAAAAAAACTTGCATTTCATACATACACAAATGACTTATTTGACTGCCTGTTGGTGTATTGGCTAGTGAAACTGATTATTAAGCCCAGGGTATAGGTTCAATTCTCAAACAGACAAAATATTTGTGTGATTTTTACTGGTTCTGTCTGAGCAAAATAAAATATAAATTATCTTTATATATATACCTATATTCCATAAGTACTCCATATGTCACCAGATATTTATATATGATTATTTTATTCAACAGAATGTGTTGTTACTTCCGAAATGTTATTTATTATCGAGGATATTAAAACAGTACAAATGTTTATCTTGTAGCAAAACCTTTATAAGAATACTGTTTATGAAAATAAGGCAATTTATGAAGGTTAACACAAAATCCTATATTCACTAAGTGAACAACATGATTTATAAAATGCTCTCAATTTTAAATGTAATTATGTCTTGAAATATGTTAAACATTGCAGTTAGTTCTATTTGTGTATGTAAATGAATGATCATTATTAATTAATAATAACATCAAGTCCCTTACTGTATATTCAGAGAGCACCGATCACCACATACCTCTTTCTCTACAGATCTTACATGCTTCTTTTACATACATCACTCTTATCATAATATGTACTAATCAAATTTGGAGATTTCTGACCCTCCATCAACAAATGCAAATATTAACGAATGACTGAAAGTAACAAAATCAGAATCATTTTTACATTTCAAATGTTGGTTCAATTTCTAAGTCTAAAGAGTTTTAAACTTAAACATGACCAAGAGATACTATTTATTTAATAATATACATACACTACTAAATTGTGACACTTTTTATAATTTTAAATATAGATTTTTTTACATATTAAGTGGTATTCATTATGTGTTTAATTGAATATGATAATGGATCTTTTTATAGTATAAAGATTTAATAAAAGTAAACTGGAACGAATTAATTAAAAAGGTAAAAGCAGAAATTATTAAGACTTTTTTTCAATAATGGTTGTACCTTTGTCACCTGAGATCAAAAACCCATATTGTTTATGTTTTTATTATTGAAGCTTTAACTGTACAATTAGAAAATCCAAAAGAAGTTAGAACAACAACATTTAATCTGACAATAAATTTTCTGCCCCGGTAGGAATCAAAATTATAAATGTGTGTATGGTAAATCAGATTTGTGATAATTACACCCAATAGGTAAGTAAACTTTGTATGTTTTACAATTCATAAATTATACAGTTATTAAACCCATAATGTTACTATAACATCTCCATAGGAAAATGTATTGGACATTTATTCAGTGTTAGTGACTATTTTAATGAAACCAGCTATCTTTGCCACAACAAGTTGAAGACTGTCTAGATAACAGTTATTCTGGTTTACAAGCAAAGTTGGAGTGTTCTCTTCATTTATCAATGAATTGTTTACAACTTTCTCTTTTATAAACATCAGCCAGATTTTCTCTGCATTAAAAGCATTCTCACAAAAACCCCATAATTGGGACAGTAAATGATTTTTTGTAATACAATTGTAATTTTAGTTCAGTTTTATTTTCCTTTTAGAGAAATAAAATAAGAATCCAGTCTACACTTACGTTTACAAAAAAAAATTATATGTGATTATTAATTTAAGCCAGAAATGAGGTTATACTTTTTAAAAATAGTTATTATATGAATGGAAACAGATATGCAATAAAAAAATCTATTATAAATAGGAACTTAATTTGATGAGATTACAATTTTGAACATAATCACAAAAGCAAGTGATAGATTAATAGTACATAATTAACCGAGTGTCATATAAAATAAAAATGATAAGTAAATAATACTAAAAATGAATACTCACAGTCTCCTTTACACTTGTTCTTCTTATCTTAATCTTTAATTTGGTGCTTGAGTCCATAATTTGACTTCGATATGTGGGTGTACACCCATACTTCTTAGACTTCTTTTTGCTACGAGAACTACAAATGTCCAACATAGACCGAGGCTTGCCACTACATGGTATCACTATGTGAGTCCTTTGTGCTTTGTGGGAATTCTTTGATTTACTTTTTTTTGAAGATAATTGACTAAGTTCATGGCTGTACGGTTTGCCACTCTGTCGTGGTACTTTGATTAACGGTAACTTTACACTGCGTACATGGAGCACTTCATCAGCAGAACTTTCACTTTCCTCTGCTTCGGCTTCCTCCATCTCTTGTTCTTCTACTTGACACTCACTACTACTTACTAAGTTCAAGTTTTTGCCACCTTTCACTTGCGGCGGCACTACACTGTTTATGGAGGGGCTTCTGGCGCGGGGTTCGCGGAGGGATCGTTTCTTCCTTTTCCTATGGGGTGGAAGACATCCGTTGGCCGTGTTGCGCTCATCGCGTCTAGAGTGCTGCTTGTGTTTTCTGTGACGAGAGCGCTTCAAAGGCGGCAGTGCCCCATTGGCACCTTGCCGCTTTTGATTGGCGATGTCGTCAATACTCTGCTCGAAATCTGTTTCGAGCTTGACGCACGAGATATCATCGATATCCTCCGGGATGGTATCCGAGTCGGAGGTCGGAGAAATCTTGGGCAGGCGAACCTCTGGAAAGAGATCCTTGCGGACTTTGAGCCTCATCGCAGGCTCCACGGCCTCGTAGCCACCGTTCGCGGGACTCGAACGGCCCGACATACCGCCCGCCTCCCGCCGCCCTCACGAACCACTTCTACAAACCGCTCCGCTCACCGTCACCTGTCCGCCGCGAGGTAAACAATTGGTTTGACACATCACATTTTCACTTTTGATGCTGAAGGATTCACTGATCGTCTTATGATACTACTATTACGTTTGATTGTCGATGGTTAATGTACTAATCATTATTACATTTTTTGATTCGCACTCCTTGAGACGATCCAAAGCATCTTTTTTTCTTTACGTATTCGCATTTTAGGTCATCCATGTTCATGTAACGTTGTGATTGCGAAAAACAAAGTACAGATCATTTTCGCGGACACTTGCACTTGTATCTTTAGCAAAGACAGATTGAACGCACGATTTTTCCTATATGTACTGGTTCCTAATTATTTTTGTCGACTACGAATTGATGAAAACTGTTGACCTTGTTAAAAGCTTATTAGGTTTCAAATTTTAGTCAACAGATGCAGACATTGTCACAAAGGTTGTTCTTGGGTTGTTCATCGTTTAAACGTATTATCTTTGACACGACGTCAGTAGACAACAACAGATTGTAATTTTCACACAAAAACCAAGTTGAGATTAAATAGGAATGATCTCCACTTTGTCAGTCGACAACAGTAAAATAAAAAAAATCTAATTAATGCATCTTTCCAAACAATATAATAAAATATGATTGTAATCAACGTCTTTACAAGTATAACAATAGTGTCAATGAAAAATGTCAAATCAACATAACGACACGAGTTGGTAAAGTTTGCGATTCAACCAATCATTTGAGAGTATGTTTAATCCTATAATTTCGTGGATTGGCGCAATGCTGTATTCGTTAGTATTACCACCAATCACAAAAGACATAAATTATATACAAAAAGCAAACTGCGAATGTTATCTTTCCAGAATTTCGAGTAAGTGTTTTGAAACTGCACTCAGAGATGGCAGCACATGTATGATTTACAGATATTCAATAGTTTGAAGAAATAGAACAAGAGTATATTTTTGTTGTTTCTCTTTCCCCCTTCCCGTAGAAACAAAGATTATTTATACGTTTTGCCTTTATGTAAATCTCAGCCGAGCTTCTCAGAAGAATGTCTTTCTGGTTAAGCTTTAGCATTATGTTTTTATCATTACATACCCGAAGTTTCATTGAATAGAATTGAAATGTGTGCTATGACGTGTATATATAGTATGTACTGTGTGTGATAATGATAACCTACACGGTCTTTTGTAGCTAGTACATAAACGGGTGAGTCATATTTAAATTTATTTGCTGTATCGATGATCTCATAATATTGTAAGTAGGCACTGTATGGAGTGTTAAACTCCAATGCCATGATTAGTACGATAGTGAATTTGTCCACACTTTTTGCGTAGTTATTGAAAATGTTTTAGAGGTATTTACTTGTTAAGACATTTTTTCATCTACCCTCACTATCATCGTCTTATAGTTTGATTACTTCAAATGTTGTTCTTTTATTGTCAAAATATCACAATTTAATTCGTTTTGTGCACTTTTTTTTTCCCGTTTGATCCAATTTCAAGTGGTTTTCATGGAATTTATTATCAAACTCCAGTATTTACCCTTAATTTTATTTTGGAAATACCTACTTCTAATGTGTAAGGTTGATAAATTAAAGACAGGATTATAGTCCAGTAATACCATTAATCTCACCTATTGCATGTCCAGAAATGTGTTTAAGATAGCACATTGAAAAGTTATGAACTCATATCAATCAAATTCCATTGATAAGTCAATGAACAACAATGGTCAATTTCTTATGTATATTTTAACACATTTCCAGTTATTTTACATAATGTTTCTGTTTCAAAGATACAACTAGTTGTAAAGGGAAATTACATTAATAATTCACCTCTAAGCATATATAATAAAATCATTAAAAGTTTAATTTATGATGTAACTCTTTTATTTAATTTATTAGTGGTTTATAGTGGAGTAAAACTGGAGGTTTTTAAGCCATAATGTAGAATCAAATCTTTTTCATGTTAGGGAGCAACATATATATTTTTTAACTGTAACTATTTATATATAATATGATGAAATTCTTTTCTTATTTTTAAGTGGATTTTAGATACACAGTCTTTTCTGCTAATTAATGGCATGTTTTATATTTTCAAATTGGTTTTAATGTCTTTTTGGAGTTTGATACATAAAGACAAAGTAACAACCTGTTCCGGAATATCCAAACACTTCGTCCAACTGTCTAAACCTGAGGAAAATAATCTTTTTCAAATTGATTTGGTGTGAAAAGAATATGTTTAGAACTGTTACCGTTTTATTTATTAGCTTCTTATTGGAACAGGACATTATTCTGAAAAAAAAAACTATCAAAAAAATCGCTTTTGTTTTGTCATGAACTGAAATTTTTATAAAAGGAGCAATAAATGATAAGAATTAAAACTATGATGAGACAGTATTTAAAAAATAATATTGTTGTTATTAGTATTATACAGTCACACCATAATCCTTATGTTGTACAAAAACAGCACCAAATGTGGAATTTCCATCCATTCCTCACATTTCTTCAACATTCCGCACTCTCTTCACAAATGCAAGCTGGTTTTGGAGATTTCTTAGTCCAATATTCTCTATAACTTCTAATAAAATGTAAAAAGCATGTAAAGATACAAGCTCAGCAGACTATTCATATAATTTTAGACATTTCTAGTAAATCCTAAATATGACATGATACAGCTATACAACATTTATCTTGCCTATATATAGAGCAGACTTGATGGCGACAAATTATAATTTTCGTGGAACCGATTAAGTTCGCGTAGACTACGGTTGATGAGTGCCAATCACATATCATCTTTGGGGTCCTTTGCATTAAGGTCAACCATATTGACGCCGGGCACAATTTGTGTGATTAAATATAATGACGATGATTGATGATAAGGTATTTCGATGTATTAAGTAGGTTTCCGATTTTGTTAACAGACTTTTGTTTAAAATAATGTTAGTTATTTTATAGGAACAGAATCAGCTGACCATTGACCACCATATTGGCAGCGAATTTTTTTTTTTGTGTTTTGTGTTAGCGTTTTTGATGTGACTGCATGTGCTGTGCCTGAGAACAGAATTTCGACATTCCGACCCAAACAACAAAATGTTGTTCGATAAAATCGGTTCATTTCAAATGTCTCTTGAAAGGAATTACAAACAGGACTTCATGGCTAATATTGTGCCCTTCATTTTGAGATTGTAAAATCTAATAATTGTATGATAAGGATTGCAGACATTAACTGTAAAAATGCACCTAGTAGATGACTAGATCTATTTCAGACTTATTATAATAGACACATTAGATTTTTGAAATTATAGAAATGATATTTTAACCCCATTGAAATTCATTTAAAATGAAATACCTAGGTTATAGTAGCAGTAAGGTTCCTGGGGTGATGATATATAAATAACAATCATAATATCAGCAGAATGAATCAATATGTGGACTGAAAACATTTTACCTTTGTTACAGATACTAAAACGAAATTTCGTGATAGCGAAGGCCCACTAATCACGGAGAATCGTGTCGCGCAATAGGTACATTACCGTGAACTGGCACCCGACACCGGTATCGTATATCAACCGCAGTGTTCAGCTATCGGGTATCGGTGGTAGGTAAGGGGTAGTGTGATGTAGATGCGTGGTGGTGTAAGTGTCGTACACGGTGTAGTGGTGGTGGTGAGATCACGGGCGAGGTGGCGCGGCGCGAGTGATGCCCGTCGCGGTGATGCAGAGGCATGGTGGACGCGGCTGCGGAGCGCCGGGCCGACGTCGCCGCCCCCATCGACACTACTTCCAGCCTGACCAAGTGAGTTTTTTTTTTTTGTAAATTAATAATTAATACAATTCGTGGCTAGTATTAACCTGTATTGTTCTCGTTATGTGGATTTGAATGGTAAAATTTTAACATGAATTATTTTTTACAAAATAATCATTACCTATATTAAGAATAAGTTAATACAAATTTATGTCAAACAATATTGCTGGTCATTATTTGAATTTTAAAATGGGTATTAAATGTCATTTTTTAACAATGCATGTTGTAAGTAGAATTTTATTTTTACAGTCGTAAGTTGCAAAAATACTAAGAATAATTAAATTCATACTTTAGTTTATTAATATTGACGCTGATCGTGAAAATGATAGATTTGTGACATCTTTAAAATATTATATATATGTATATTAAACATTTACTTTTTATATTGTAAATATTCATTATTGTCAAGTAGTCTTTAGCCTCAGCCTCCATTAGTACGCAAAGATATTTGAGAATAGGGTTTACTTTTCTATCTAACGAAGATTCTTCAAAACTTGAACTATAACGCTATGCTCTTCAGTATAAAAAGTTTTTTTTTCTTTTATAAAAATTACATCTTACAATTAGATATCCCAGCAGCTGGAAAAAGTAGTAATGTCTTGTAACAATATCAATTATTATTCACCTTCAAACTATGATTAGTAGTTTTTTGATGGGTGGTTTGGTGATGAGTAGTTTGTTGATGAACGGTTTATTGATGAGTTGATGAGTAGGTTGTTTTAACTATAAATTGTTTGAACAGTAGCTAACTAGCTAGCAGTGAACCTGTTTGATACTTC
>DWME01009642.1:0-10781 GCA_018244795.1 Parelbella ahira ahira | reverse complement strand
CGAGTCTCTCGTGATCATTGTCAACGTCTTCAGCATCATCATGACTGTCACCGTAGCCGTCAGACTCATCGTCAACGCCTCTCGTCTTTCCGCATTTGAATACGGGTATCGTGTCAAGAAAAAACTTAAAATCTAATCTACAACGCTGGCCAAGTACAGGATAGCATACTTTACAGGCCTTGAAAAAAATAGAAATGCAAATTATTATTTTTTTAAGGATTACTCTGAAAATATGTATGATTACATAACAAAATGTATACATTACGTCATGTACTGTCATTTATTATTAGTATGTTTAATGTTTTTCCAGATACATCGCGAGGTAAGCGAGAGCGCCGAGTGCCAAATGTTTATTCTTCTACTCTCCAAATTGTACATCAGTTACTTATTGAAAAGTCCACACATACGAGTACACGTACGTGTGTACATACACGCACACACGTATACATGCATATAAACGCACAGATGAAGTAGCAAGATGTTATGTTGTTAAGAAACAGCTCTTTCATTGTTGTGGGCAGATTTTACTATGACAAAACTATTATTCTGAAAGGAGACTCGCGCACAATAGGTTGCAATAAAGGGCTCGATGATTTGTTTTTAAATGTTACAATGTCGCTCTTAAAATATGAAACTTAAATTTTTAATAATTCCTATATTGAATAGAATGGACAGATCAGTCTACACAGTTTTTCACATAAAGTGGCTACAAATCAGCTTCTTTCTAAACTTAACTGCGATGCTCAAGTAAATTAAGTTAATTAAGTAAATTGTCCTAGAGATTGCATAAGTTAAGATTTTATCGTCTGTTCAGTTTCGTAAATCCAATTCGCACATTGGCGGCAACTAATTCTATTAATTATATCTATGCAACTTGAGAGAGCTGTTGGTAACTGTGTGACGTTAATAGAGTCGATTGATTTTTTGTGTATTTGAAATAATTAGGTAAATACCAAAATCTTTCATATTGAATGAATTACATATTTTTCATTTCGTCATTTCCTATTATTATTCATTGACAGTTGATTCTTTCTGCCTGTTTCTCCGTACATACTATATGCGGAAAACTTGAACTGTTGGAAAGGTAACAGGTATTAAGATCACTTGTAAAGTCACTTCACAAATTACTTGTGTAAACCTTAATTATTGCCTTGCAATATTTTATATGAATAATTTAGATTTCAACATCAGCGAAGTAGCAAGTAACCACTAACTACTACACTGACTAACTATACTCAAAGCGAAGTTTGTATTAACCTTAATGTAGAGTCAAAGAAGTCACAATAAAAGCGGATATACTGTTAAATAAAAACGGATTCACGCAGGCTTTTTTTACAATAGAAATGTGACTTTCCTATATAAAATAGCTACGTTTATTAGATATAAATTTAACTGAACACAATTCTATTTGATACCTATACTCTACAACACCAGGAACTCTTACGACAAAACTTTACATAACACATAGAGGTACTAATGCAGAATCGACGATGACATATCACTTCCTCGATGTTAGTTCCGATACGTTCTACGCGAAGGAAATAGGTTGAAGAAAGCGATTGAACAAAGAACACCTGTGTCTGTTCCGATAGTCGTTGTCGAGTGATAGCTATGATAAATGTCAATAGGTTAATACTGCAGTTTAGTCTCACATATTTTAATGATTAATGTTAAAAACATGCCCAAAGTTACGGACAGATGTGGACGGCACGTTTGGCTGTCGGTTTCGATTTAACTCTGAATAGTTGTCGTTAAACCTCGTCGACAATCTAAATGAAAATTTAAGAACTGCTTATAGACAGGAGGAAAAGTATTGTATTTGATCTAATTATCACTAGGGAATCGTGGTTGATTGTGGTCAATGGTCCGTTTATAGAGACGTTTTATCCTCCGTTTACAGAGAGAGACACGGATCTCCCCCTCCCCCCAACCCTAATATATTAATGGGCACGACACTAGCAACAAGACAAAACAAGACACAATAGCTTTGCAGCTAAAAAGATAATAATTATCAGTTTACTCTTTTACAGGACAGTTACAAGTGATTTCATGTTACAAAACTCGAGCATATTTGACTGTTTTAGAAAGAAATCTTCATATTAATTGTACACATCTCTTACTATATGAATAAAACGTGAAAAAATACTTTTTTAAACAGCCTGCCATAACCTCAGGGACTCAGGATTGCAACTTATATTTTACAATAACTAATTACACTTAATTAAATAAAATGTCAGTAAATTTATTTAATTTTAGTTATAATTTATTACCGCTGCGAACGTTAATAGAATTTAAATGCTGTTTAATTTATCTGTTTAAATATCTGAACTTGATTTAAAACGTTCTTCAAAATTGTTTTGATACCCCAATCTGTGGAAAATTCTTAAAATGTATATACTAACTGAATGTTTATTAAATATCCTATGTTATGTGTTAATCCTAGTAAAATACGAATATCAAATGACATTTGCCTTACAACGAAGACGGACCGTCGCCATGACACACAGATTGGATTCCAAGAGGTCAAGTAGACCGAAGATTATACAGTAATGGACATGTCCAAAGCATAGATACATGCAACGTAACACATAAGCAAATTAACTTTACCTATAAGCAATTTAATGGCAGCCAAATATTAATGGACTTTTACTTCTAAACTAAAATACGTTAAGGTCTAAAATTAAATATGTATACTAAAATATAAATTACGAGTAAATATACTAAATTCTAAAATAAACGTTGATGCCACAAACAGTGCCATATTCAAGCAAAATTTGGAATAATTTTTTTGAACGACTATGCTTAATAATTTTCCCCACAAATAAATTATGAAGTGATAATTTTAAAAGCTCCTAGCAACAGATCTTTAAAATGTAATGAACTATTTTTATTTGAACTTTGAGTTATTGTAAATATTATAAACTATGAGTAGGTACCTATATAAGTATACTTACCAAAAAGAATTGATTCACTTTGGCAACTTTAAGAATCCTTTGCGCACATCGGAAACAAAAATCACTTCACGTTGCAATCAATGTAACGGACCCGCACAAAAAAAAAATTCGCCACAATAATCAATTACAAGGTTTGATCGTGAAAAATTCGTGTAAAATATATGTATATCGAAACAAATTATTCGAACTATAAATGACTTTTATAGTGTAAGAGGTAAGGTATATTATCGCGTGTAATAGATGACGTTACAATGATGCGCGCGCGCGTAACGTCTTGGCAGCGTCATGTGTGCCGCTACTTTGCGCACGCACCTGCGGCTCGCCCACCGCCAGCCATAAGTGGGTGACACAGAATTAACGCGAAACCAAAAATTTTTGTAATCGCATAATAATAAAAAACACGCAAATCCCATTTGTATCAACGTATAATAGTTTTGGGAAAACCAGTGACTAATATAACAAAATTCCGTGACTTTTCCAATGAGGCAGGACAATTCTGATTGTAAAATGCCTATATTAATACTATCCTTATCATTTATGTGGTTAAATGAGGCGTTATATTATATGCCTGTACATTTTAGATCGAATGACTAATGATTTTAGAAGAAAAGTCCACGAAATATTATAAACTCGGCCTAAATTTTATCCTAATTATTAAATTATTTATTTTATATTTATACATTTTTTTAAATGTTTCAAGTTATATATAACTTTTAAATGAACTATAATTATTTAACAGCTTCTACACACATTCATTTTTATAAAAATGTTGTGTAAAATTTATAAATCATAATGGCAATCTAAGCACGTATCCAATAATACTAGGCATATTCAACATTCACTGCTAAACTAATATTGGAATCGCACTATTGTTTAACTGGAAAATCTTTAAAACTGCCCACACTTCATTATTGTTAAGACGATACATGAGTAATCCGATTCACTAACTCTGAGTCCGTACTAGTCATTGCATCTTCTAAACAAATTAATTTTCTTCGGGCCATGGCCTCGCCAAGCGTCGCCTACAACCCGTTACAACCTACATAGTTTATAATGGCTCTGCACAAAGCATTCTAAAACGATGGTAATTAAATGGCACGAGCTTCCAAACATAAGAAAACGTAGCGAACGCTAATATATGTAGATCCCATTGCCTACCTGCAAGAACTACTTCTGCAACTATTCCTGTAGATTCTAATTAAAGACATGAGTCTCAATTAATCAAAGAATCTCAATTACGATAGTCCACTACGCCTTAACACACTTTGTGGTTTTCAAAGATGTTTTTTTTATAATTTTAACATACCTACATGCAGATTTCCTTACAATCATTCCCTTTATTCTTGTGCCAACTGATATTAAACTTAATAATGCATGTAACTTTTAAAATTCGTAAACATTAATCTCAGCAGTCCGGACCATGAAGCTATCGATTCGGAATCGACTGGAATATGTTGATATTATTAAAACCTTCTTGCAAGACAAGTATAGGAGTTTTAATAAAAGTAAATGGATTATAATGGCAACAAATACACAATTATTACTAACTACTACTAGTATACTTAGAGTAGAGGCTGATAGGGGCGAGCTGCAACCATGAATAGGGAAGGGGATATGCAGTATAGTATAAGCGGTGACACCGCGTGTTAGAAGCCTCTGTCTAGTTCAAAAAGTTACACCAAAAAGTAGGTACATTTGAACTATTACACTCTCAGTAGAAGGTCCAAGAGAGTAATGTCTAGTACAGCAGCTCGTTAATAAAACATCGTAAATCCTAGAAATACTCGTTAGAGCTGAAATTTCAATCAGCACTTGTCAACGCTCGTTAAATACGCTATACGCTTTCATTATAATTGCGGGGCGCGCTGATGTCCACCGATGAACGCTGATAATTGCCCATTGCACACAAACCACACACGAGCCGTCACATTCTTTAATGGCGGGAAAGTTGGCCTTCATGATAAAAGATTATTATGTAGTACTTATATAATTGTCGTAGTAGTACAATTTTGGAATGTGGTTGACCATCATAGACTAAAAAGCCATTTTTGTTTTCTTCGAATAGCCGAAAGCATGGTATCTATATTAGAAAGATTTCACTAAGTTTAATTAACTATACTAATGCCATTAATTTCGATAAAAATCAAGTTATACCCTTAAACATCCTAATGTTAGGGTGAAACTATTGGACGTTTCGTAAGTACACACTACACTTGATTAAGTTATATTTCAGTCTAGGTGACTGCGCGAAATTGGATTTTAAAATCATCTTCGGAGCAAATTTGCCAATTTTATTATTTCATCTCTCGCTATTATTTGTCTAACTTACAAATTTTTGTACCGGATCGACCTTACAATATAATGTAGAAATTAATCTCTATTTGCAGTAATACATTGCGTTATTGACCATTTTTCGTAACATAACTCCAATACAATTAAGAGAAATACCATAGGTATGTTTTTATGAAGTTTTCCAACAGGTTTTTTAACACAAATACCGAAGCGACATTGCTCTAGCGTTGCATGAAGTGGCCCGTTACGAGTATTTTTTTAATCAAATTACCAAGTGAGGCGTGAATTCTATCGAAATAAAGATATTATCTCTTTGTGTTTCATAGTTTCATTTTAAGGTTTTATTTGTCAGACCTTTGTTGCTTTTTTATTGTCTCTTTCTAATATTTGGTGGTTGTGATAAAGTAAATAATAAAAAGACTTGAGAACTATATAATCAACAATGGTAAGAACGATTGTTTATAAGAAAAAATAAAGTTGCTAATAATAATAATATTTTAACCAATTAGTTTACCTGTATACTTTGTACAGTTTGTGTGTAATAATTTTGCTAAAAAACAATCAAAATGTATAATAATTTTGTTCCTCGTAATTTTTTTGTTTGTAAAAAATATATGATGAAATATGTAGTTATAGTATCTTACAATACTTTTGGTTACAGTATTTTTTAATTCAATTAAATCATACTATCTCATGGACTAGCAAACTAAATATATGGCTTTCGCAGGAATTAAAATATAGCATTGGCACGCATATTTATTCACACAGCTCTATTATAGAGGTGTGTCGGAGGAAATAACGGGCGCGAGCCTTTAGTGGACGGACCGCTGGCCGGAGCGACGACGCCTTCGTAAACTAGATAGGCAAATGTGTGCGTTGATTCATACGAACACATTTTATATCATCGTATGGTGACCTTAATTAAGAAATTTACTTGGCTAGAGACCTTACCCTCAAATTTGATGATAGTAGAACCCCTCTTTAAGATATTGATGTAGGTATGACAAACATCTTTAAAACTTTTGCGCAATGACCCTTCAAGTGACATATTATGTCTATTTTCATCATAATATTTGACCTACAAAATTATTTGTAATTAAATTTCAAATACAACTTGCACAGTAAGTTGTACTGAATAATACATAAAAATTTTGGATTCCAGCATAATAACTATATAAATTAAAACAAAATATTTGGCTATCTAAAAGTGCTGTTTAAGTAAAATAAGGTACCAAAGCAAATAAATAGCTATCTGATAAGCTATTTAACAGTGTTTTTAATTTTAAGTGCTTAAGTGTAGTGTTTTTAAATTTCAATTGTTTATATTCATAAATAGATATATATGTATTAAGAAATTTGTATAATATGGAGAGTATCAGACTCTTTTAATTATGTCACAGGTGCAGAGTTTGAGGTGAGGTAGTCATAGTACGTTGTCCCAAAATATTACTATATATCCAAAAAAAAATATCGATTTAAATATTAGAATCTATATAGATATACATTTTTTATATAAATTAACCCTAGGAAATAGTCAAATGAGTTATCGGATGGCAAGCGGTCACCGTCGGGCATGGATAATGTGCCTAATAACAGAGAAGTTAGGAATGCGATGCCAGTTTTCCAATTAATAAATCAGCGCTATGACGTAATACGTGACTGATATACGATTGTTTAACATGTAACTAGTTTTATGATAACAACTTGGCCGTAAATCAAATAGAACTGTGCAGAATGTTACGTGTGAATACAAATTGACATTAATCAGGAATGTACACAACCAATCAACAAAATCTTATAAGCTAATCTATCTAGCTAATCTACACTTACAAGCCTATCAACGCGTAGTTTCCTTTACGCAACTTTTTTAAGAACTGATAAAAAAACGTAACATCACGCCTTTAATCACCGAAGGGGTACGCAGAGGAGTGTAGTACACTCTCGCGTTTCATCAGTTACGTTAAGTTCCATGGAATAGATGGTGAGCCTATTGATCTAAACCGGGCACAAATCCAGTTTTAACTGACAACTAGAAATTCTACATAAATTAGGAAAGTCCTATAGTACCCGACCGGGGATTTGAACCCGGGTCCACCCTATCGGCCGTCGGGCTGGCAAATACTCGACTAACGAGGCAGAAATTTTCTTATTTCTATGATACAAAAAGCATGTATTCCACGTTATATTTGTTTACAAATATCTAGTAACACTAGCGCGCTGCTTACACTTGTACCAGTTCCAGCAAGGAAGCGGGTAGTGTTAGATAAACAGTCGATGTGTGGTCAACACTTCACAAATTTCATTTAGCAGTGCCCGTATAAGCCAAAGATTACATTAGACTCGGCACCACAGCTATTAAACGTTGCCCTGATTACTTGGAACTTTCTAAAACTATGCAATGATTATATTAATGCAAGAATTGTAAGTAATTTTGTTGTATATTTTAGGTACACTCACTTACATTTTATGCAGTGACCGCTCGTGAGAAATGAAAAGAGAAAAGGCTTGTACTAGTTTAAGTTAAGTATTTAATTTAAGTTAAGTAAGTTAAGTATTTATTAAAAATAATAAGTAGTACTTTATAATACGCAGCAAGCTGTCATGATACTACAATGTAAAGATATGTATATGTAGATAATGGCAAATAGGTATGCCAGAATCCCGACTACTAGCGGTGATGAAGCATAAAAAATGAAAAATGAAGAACGTAATATAGATCTATCATATGACTAGATATCTATTCGACATTACGACAATATTAAGCGAATGAACATAGATATACAAAAATGTCGCTTACAAAAACGACAGTGAGCTGCATCGAAAGATAAGAAGTGTATCTTTTATTGATTTTAGAGTTTAAATGAACTAGAGTTCTTATTACCTTTAGACGTAGAGACGTCAAGATACATCCTTTATCATTGTACAGCCACTTTTCCTTTCGAATCAACCGATGGACACCCATCTGATTGTAATACATTCCTGTTTTCCTAATCTTATATTTCTATTTCAATCTCCACACATACTACTCTTTTATTTCTTATATCTACAGTTCGTGTTGCTTTTACCATTACTAAAAGTGAAATTCCTTCCCCATTAATTGTGACGCGGATTTTAAGTGAAGTGACAGGCATGACCGCTAATTGGTCGGGCCGCGAGGAATATTTGAAATAAAAAAAAATCTCAAGAATGTTTGTCTAACTCGCGGCTAATAAATATTAACAGTAGAAAATATCTAGTACGTGAAAGCATTAAAGTCTAGTACGTGAAAGCATTAAATCTTAATCAGTTTTAGCCAATGCGAGTGTAAATTCTGTTAGATGCTACGTTTATTGCGCAGTATGAAAGCGAGTTTTTTGAACTCAACCTAGCGGAGACGCATTAATAACCTTCCTTGAAAATTTATAGTCAATAATAATATGGTAAATGCTAATAGTTGAATAATTTTTTTATTATTATATCATCACGCCAGGTCCCTTACGGATAGGCAGAGAGCATCGAGTGCCAAATATCTATGTCATTACATAAAGAGAAATAAGACAATTAATTTAATAAATCTCTAAGCAGTTTTGAAGACAATATTATAGCGCCCTCGAATTTATTTAACTTCGATCGCATGTAACTTATGTCGTTCATAATTGAATTTATGGCTAAATAAGAAATTTCTATTTCCGCCAACTCTAGTAAAAAGCTAATTAATAAAAGTAACATAGTGTTTCAGATATAAATTCACAGAAAAGTAGTAACTGTTTTGACGACACAGTCCCATGAAAAAAACGCAATGTTGATACGGTTCCAAATGGTTAAGTATGTTTTCGCCGTGGGTTATATAGAAGAACCTACTTTCAAGATTAATAACAGGCAGGTCAACAGAGACTCAAATATATATTAACATAATACAACAGTGTTAAACTAACAAAGCTTAAACACCGTGACAGAGTGTCGACTAGTTTCGGTCACTTTCTCCGGCTATCTCGGGCCTACGCGGTTGGGTGCGCACGCGCGGGGAGATATACGTCAAAATGATATGTTCATCTGTTTGCTTTCATGGCATTCGCTTACGTTGAAGCGCAATGATTCGGTAATAATAGACTTCACTGTGACTTTAATTTTTACCGCAGTTAAGCAATTGCCCGAAAAGCAGTATTTTAACAATGCTTTTCATAACGCTTCTCAACAATTGGTCTAGATAAAGTTAATGTGTATTTTAGTACAATATATCATAAAAGGAGTAAATTTGATTTTGGAATGTTTATATTGTTTGACATAAAAAACATTAAGAATTTCACCGTGACATTAAAAAATTTGAAGCGGCCAGTGTCTGTTGTTTTAAATTTCTTTTGTTATGTCAATTAATAGAGGCAATACCTAGGATATTGTGTATCTACCTACCAAAGTTTAAAATCGCGTTTAATGTGAAATAACTCGTAGTTTAATTATATAATGAACGAAGCCTAAATACGTAAGGATTCTTTATGTATCCGCCAGATATGCAGCTCTGTTATGCAACTTAGCGTATGCAGTTCAGAGAAATCGTCGACCTTCACCGACTTGTCCCGAAATCAAGGAGTTGAACACACGACAATGTACATATTTTTACACACATATATGTAGATACATATATATACAAGATGCATTTTATGTATACTTATAAACATTATGTGCTTGTAAATGCCTCTCTCGTAGACCGGAGTAGGCTGATGATGATGATGATGATATTTTCAGTCTCCAACCCGGAATGCATGAGTGATGAATATAGAAGAAACACGTCAGATGTAGATCGTTGTTACTAAATGCTCTTTGTCTATCCCACAAATCGTCAGGCGTTATGGTATGACAATAATAATATTTTATATGCACCTGGCTTGGATTTACTTACCAGTAGCATAAAACATCGTGATAAGGATATAAAATATCCTACGTAATCGGTGTAATATTGAAAAAAAATAGAGATAGTGTACGTAAAAGTTATATATATATTATAAAACATACTTTAATACACAGTTGGATTATAATGAAGGTTTCATTATAATTCAACTATGTATTAAACATATTGCAGTATTTTTTCATACCTATGTCCAAATTAAATAAGGAAACAAATGAAACTTATGTGAATAATAAAATAAAATATCTCGTTGGAAACAGTTGACAAAGTTATTGACATGGATTGCCCCATGAGTCGCGCCGACCGTCCGCGTCGGTCTAATATATATATATGTATGTAGGTATATGTAGATTTTTAGTGTGGACAGAACTTCGCTTCTTAAGCTTGAGACAAAAAATATATTATCTTTAAAAAGTGTTTATTTCCTTAAAGGACTTGAACGGCGCGGCCAGTTTTGCAGTTATTTTTTAGTTTACCTCTTATTTAATTCATGAGAATCTCGCTATTCGAGTGGTTGCAAGCGCGACTGCCGATCGGGAGGTTCTGGGTTCAAATCCCGGCTCGGGTACTATTGGATTCTCTTAACTAAGATTTCTAGAAGTAACTCGGAGTCTGGATCTATGCTTGATAGGCAATATGGCAATAGGTTCACC
>DWME01009641.1:0-10781 GCA_018244795.1 Parelbella ahira ahira | reverse complement strand
CGAACCCTTTGCAGCATAAATATGGCACCAGCACAAAAAATGCAAGGTATTATTGTTATCATCAGACGGTACTTAATAGTATCTTGTACTCACACTTTTTGAATTTTGCTTGTTTTCTTTGTAGTGCTGTCTGAACGATGCAACATATTTTTAGCTCTCTGCAACAAATTCAATTCAGTCATTCAGTTGGTTTTACTTCTCTGGCTCAATTAGCTTTTAAGATATATCTCTTTAAATAATAGTTATGCGCACGGTTTATTTTTCCCATATTTCAAGTTCCAAGCGGAATGTGGCCCGCGAAACACACATAAATCGTGTTTGTACATCAAGTCGATATTATAATATAAGTTTCTATATAGCTTTCCATTTGGGGGCTGATCCGCCATACGAATCCGGCTAGACCTTTTAGGTTACATCTAATTAGCAGCGCAATTTGAAACTTACCATTAGTGGAGAAGCAGCCATGGACCTAGACCTTAGATAATCTCTAAAGGCCACTAACGAGTTTTTAGCAGCAGGTCCTCGGATCGCTAGCAGAGGCCCAGCAGGTGGTCTACCAGCAGCACTAAGCCAGGCTGCTGCAGCTCTCATACATTCTAGAGCTGGTCCTGCAGTAGAACCACTGCCACTGACACTCACACTGTCTACGCTAGAATCTGTGAAATAATAGCTTTAAATATCAACTTAGTGTTTTGAAACATAATCACATAATCAACTGAATGTTTTGAAAGCACCTCAAAAGTTTCTCAAAATGCTAACTATCTATTTTATCTATAAATTTGTGGTAATCATTATAAACGACAAAAAATGCTTTTCAAGCCATCTAAATTTTGCTTTTATGTTAACAATAATACTTTTCAAAACTACACAAGTCAAAAGGGAATCTAATCACCGGTAAATAGTGCATACAAGTTACTCATTCCAAGCTCTAAATATTTTATTGTCACTCTTACCTTCTTCTAATGCAATCATATCCATTAGAGTGGTCGGTGATACAGGTCTTGTGTTACGACTTAGCAGCTCTTCAAAAGCAGCTTCTAGTTTCAGCACTCCAGTGTTGTACAACTGGTTCTGAAAAGATAATGCTTTTTAGTTATAGAATTTACTATGACTCTTCAAAAGGTCAATAGGCTTATACTGAGCATGCCCATGAACTGACTCACAACCAAACACTAGCCTAAGGGGTCGTTCAAGTATTATGTAAGCACTATAGGGGGGCGGGGGGTCTTTGCTTTGCTTATTTTTGATGACATGGGGCCTGATGGCCTAGATCAGAGTTTCCTAACCTTTTTTGTGCCATGCCCCACCTTAAACTTTGTCATTTTCTTTTCTTTCTTTGTCATTTTCTTCAAAGAGTTAGAATGTTAATAGTAGTCATAAATAGTACATTACTTACTATATTCTCCAATTCTACACTTTGTGGATTGTTCTTGTTGAAATAGTTTTGTGCTTCTGCTAATTTATCCAATGCCTGCAATATATAAAAAGGTTTGTAGTAATATAATAACATGCATACATAACAGGTAATTATCATAAGAAAAAATTGTGACTTCCATCCAATGAATACAATAATATGTTACCTCTAGATAAACATTCAAAGTATCTGTAGATGCTGTGTGGGGACCACCTTGTACGAGCTCAGCCAATTCACGAGATACCATGTAATAGTTTATTACATGATCCAGAGCTTTCACTGTTTTCTCCATATCTATGGTGAAATAGGAAAACACATTTCCAAATTTAATAAATGATCAAAAAACTGTACCACATCAAATACATCACGTAATTTTTTAATGTAATGTTTCAATCATCATCCATAGAGAAATCATGCAAACAATTTGCATTTCAATCTAAAGAGTGTTTCCATATGTATAAAGTCACTACATGTCAGTCTAGTATATATAGTGACATAACAATAAATGTGTTCAAAAATACATATTGAAACCAATTCTTATTGCCATGGTCCTGTTTGAGATAGGTTAAAGTAAATGCGTAGAATGGACTTCTTATAGCTGTTGTCTGCTCATTTTTAAGGAAATAAAATACTTGTCATATATTTAAAAGTGCTAGCACAGTACATGTACAGTTCAGAATCTGTATTTTTCCCCACAGATGCTGCATACATTGTGTACTCTGATGCTATAATATAACTCTAATCCTATTAGTATGTATGTATAGTCTTAAAACACAACGATCAAATGAATAGTTCTCCAAGTTACTTTGATGTATCTGCTGCAAGCGGGCTGTGTCTCCATAAAGTGGCAGCACTGCACTCTCAAGTTGCTGTAGCCGTTGTTCACATGCTCCAAGCACATTGCATACATCCCCAGCCAGGGCAGAGCTCCTGTTTGCAGCAGCTTTCAGCTCCTGGATGTTAGTCATCTCCTAGAACATGGTATAAAAGACATACTATTTCATATAGATCTTCTGATATGTTGCAGTGATAACACCATCATTTTGAATTTAGCCAAATCCAAGTGAACACCTCTTTACAAAAAATGTGCATTTAAAATTAAATGTCTTGTAATGGTAAAGAAAAATATGGAGAGGAAATAAATTCTCAATTACATTATTTAAGGCCTGTAAAGCCTGCCAATCTGAACTTAGCCAGTGTAGTAATTTACAGCCCTAACCCTTCTCATTCTGAAAGAACATCATGGTCAACAGCAGATCAATAAAAAGGTTGATGGTGATTTGATTTATCAATTCAAATGCAAAAAGCTTATACTAAATAATGAACTGACATCATTAAAGTCTAATGTATAAGAACTAAGAAAACAGTAAAAATTTGTTAATTCTTATACTTTTAAGCTTAGTTCAGTTGCAGCTGACATCAATTTACGCCCCTTAATTTCTATTGATGTCATTAATATGTACAGGAAATACGCAATAAACAATCATAGAAAAAAACTTATATAATGGTAACATGGGTTATAGCTAAAAAGAATATCGAAAGTATTAAATAACGCATTCTAATACCTTTTTTAACTTCATTTCTATTTCAAACTTTTTCTCTACCGCATACATAATTAACACAAATTAAACCTAATCGTGTATATTAGATTGTTTATTTTCCGCTTTATGAAGCTTTAAACAGTGAACTAAAAAAATTTCATTTCCCGCTTTGATTATTCTAGAATAAAAAAAACTATAATAATTATAGTATTCGACAAAATGAAAACACAATTCCTCAACCTCGTATAGATATGACAGGTGACTGTTGACACAATTGACAGTCTTGGACATATAGCTATTATATGTAGAGTAGGGAATCTACGGAGCCTGCCTGTAAGCGGCAAAGTCCGACGGTTAGAAAGAGAGAAACGGTTGTAATAGCCCTATTTCTTTTTGTCTCACCACTGACGCATGCGCAGTAAATAAAGAGCAGCTTATTTTTCAAATAATGACCTGACGCTAGTTACTGTGCGTGCGCAAGTAGAAAGAGACAGATAGGTACTTTCATTTGCTTACTCTTTTTTTTCGATGGACAAATTTTAGGCTAGCTTCCTACTCTACGTATGATATTTCAATGGTCCAGTGTTTTTGACAGAGAACTGCTGATTTTCTAACTCCGTTAATGGTTCCATCTATGCTTTATCTACTATGTGTTATACGTAACCTCCATGGTGATCAATCAGGATAGTTCAGCATTATGGTGATTTTATTTGTAAGTACGATTTAATATTGTCTATTTAATGATTTATATTAAACATAGGATATTATCATTTTATATCGCAAACAACTACGCTGCGTATATCCGAACACAAGCATGGTGACGTGACGTGCATCGTCAAGACGTGGCTGACATCTGTAGTTTTGGTACGTCAAGTCAAGTAATTCCTCTCTCTTGCGCGAACGTTGTATTACAGTTTTGGTGAAACTAAAACTTGTTGTGTTCAATATTTTAGCGTAAATACAGAAAATACATGTAAGTATTTTATCGATCGGTACTAAAGACACATTCATTTAATTTTTTAGCTTCATTTTTATACAAAACCTCATTCATATCATTTTTACAGAAAATGGACCAAATCGCAAAGTTCGTAGAACCTGGCAAGCAGTTTGCTAAAGATTCAATCAGATTAGTTAGAAGATGCACAAAGCCAGATAGAAAAGGTATGTATATTGGTATTGTAGTGTAAAATCTAGATCTTTCTATAAATCGTAGAACACCGAATTCTACATACTACATAAATATATGCATGTACTTTAAACCCCAATAACAGTTATTGGATCCTGTTTATCAGGTTTAATAAATAAAATATGTATTAGAAACTGTCAGCTAAGAAAAATAAATAGTTATATTGTAATTGGAATATTGATCAATGTTACAACACATAATAACTCAAGTGACCAAGATGAACATGCTTTAATTTTCTTGTAAGATTAGCTGTTATAATTACAATCAGCCAATAATGAATTAATGTATTCATTTTCAGAATTTCAGAAGATCGCAATTGCCACAGCCATTGGCTTCTGCATAATGGGCTTCATTGGGTTCTTTGTAAAGCTGATACACATCCCCATCAACAACATCATCGTTGGATCGTAAACTGTACATACTAGTTAGCTGTAACCTACTCTAAGCCCCCATGTCTTAAGTTAATTCTCACTTTCATATTCCTTATTCTGTTTTTATTAGAATAAATTATTTCATTTTGTATATATGTAGTTTTCTGTATTGATTTTGATATTGCTCTTTGTCCTTATACTTGATCTGTGGTATTTCAGTAATCAGATTACCATAATACAGGCTTTGTCATATTGGAAAAAGTTTATTGGGGAAAATAATGGGCAATGGAAACAGATCCATGGGGCCTGTTCTGTTAAAAGGAATTTATCTGAACAAAAATATTTTCCCCTCTGGAGATGATGAAGTTATTACGTTTTTTATATCTCTACATATCAGCCTATACAATAAGTCAAATGAATTAAAACATAGACAACATCACACCTGTAATCTTCAATAGGTAGGCAGACGAGTATGGTACACTCTCACATTTCACCAGTAATGTTTACATCCCGATGCGGAGGTGCGGACCCATTGTCATACACCAGGCACAGATCCAGAGCAGTCACTACTAGAATTCTAAATTTAATAAATCCAATAGTACCTGACCCGGAATTTGACCCTAGGATCTCCCGTTTGGCAGTCATGCTTGCAACCACTTGACAAACGAGGCAGGAAGTCATTGAATTAATCTACCATTATATAACTGCACCAACCTGCACGGGAGCTAGCGGACAGTGCTCCAGGTTGCCCACCTTTATAGAAGAGACCCTTGTCTAGTAGTGAAGTTTAAAAAGGGCTGCAGTGAAACTTTATATGTTGACAACAACAAATAGAAGTATCTTACATACTGGCAGGAAAATTAAAAGTTTTATATCTTAACAGAAAATATTTTATTTAGGCATTTTAAAAATCAGTTTAAATAAAAATTAAGTCAAATCACAATGGGAACATGGCTCATTGGTATATACACGATAGGTCTGTTTCAAATGCACTAATCTTATTTAAAACAGCTATTATGTTATCCATAGATTTTTAAATCAGCCATTAATATGGTATGCAGGAGACCTCAGCATTTCAATTTCTTTAATTGTAGAGTTATCAAATGCTGTACAGATATGGTTCCGTTTAAGATCATCAGATTTTACACATTACATACATTTGAAAACCATATCATAATAAAGATCTGCATTTATACTGATACCAGGTACTAAATAAAACAAAGGTGATTTTATAGAAACATATTTGTGAGCATCAAGAAGAGAATAGGAACTATTGGAGTAATATTTTTAACAGACCAATTTATATAAAACTAAGTTTGCCATTGTTTTAGTGTTGAAAATTTTTCTAATGCAAAATCAGTTAGGTACATAAATTACAACATACTAAGCTACCTTTTTATTTTAATTCAAATCAAATAGGTAGAGATCATTCAACGGTAAAAGAATCTGCCTTAAAAGAATGGAGTCGACACGGTGTCAAGTAAGGGAGGAATTTGTTATAAACTTAAACTTATAAATAAGTTAATTCATCAAAGTTTCTCCATGACGTGAATATAGTAGGCGGGGGTGGGGACCTCCTCCAGCGGCTTGAAGTCTGCGTAGATGCTGTGTTTCGCGTTGTTGTCGAAAGCTTCGTCCAGCATCGACGTGAACTGCTGCATCTTGTGTGGGTAATAGCACAACCGGAACTCACTGAAATTGCAATCATTTAAAATACCAGTGATGACCCTCATAAAATTGAATTTATATCATTTCTGTCTATTTAGATTGATAAACAAAAAGAAAACGAATACTAGCATAATTACATAAACCGTCACCTTGACAAAGTAAATAGTCTGAATATCAACTCAATCAGTCGATTGGTATCTAGTTTAAAAAGGCACGAAAGGTTACATTTACAAAGATTAAATTAATAGATTTACTTGTAAGATATACACTCTTATTACTGGTCAAATACGGGTTTTAATTTTATGTATTGTTAATCTGAAACATCTGCTTTTAGACATTTCCACGTGTCAGACGCGTTTGCTTAAACACATCGTCATAAAACAAAAATTAAAAATACTGGCACGAAACAGAAAGAAAACAGAAATAAAAGTACCTACGTAACCGTGTTATTACGATGGTGATATATTTATTAGTTTAATCTGTGTAAAGAAAGGCGTCTTTTCTTTTAAGAATTCCAATAAACAGGCTAGCGTCGACTGACGAAATAATTATTATACTCGCAAAATTTCGAATGTAGGTAATATTCATTGTCTATGTCCGTTACTTAAGCCGTTAGATAAATGAATCACAGCATTAATTTTAATATTTTTGTTCATTACCTCCTCTCTCTATCATCCGCTGAGGTACTGTTTATACAGTAGTCGAGAGCTACCAGCTCCGGCTTGCCGCGCACTACCAGTACAGAGGTTTTGATGTCCACGGGGTACTTGCACTGGAAACGGTATGAAGGTTGAATAAAGATTCATATAATCTTTACCCGGTATCAAAAAAACTAATGACAAAAATACTAAAAATTAAGCAAGTGTGTATAAGCATCTATGTGTGTGTATAAGTAAAAAACTAAGTGAAGAAACGTGGGGAAGAAAACTGACACAAATTATCATTAGGTATTCCTTAGGCCTGTGAAGTCAGCCAGTCGCAATTGCCTAACATGGCGAAATGGCGTCAACCTACACCGTTACAAATTGTCGTATGCAAGCAACAGTGATACATTTAACGATGATATGTACGCCTTCATGTTTTAATCTTCAAGCACGTAAAAGAGCAAGCCAAGTGAATTTACGGTATCGAAATAAGTATTAAAATTATGTACTTACATTATAATAAATAGAATGGGCCGGCGTGGCGCCACTGTTGATCATGGAGTCATAGTTTCTGTGGTCGATGAACAGCAGGCCGCCCGGCTTCAGGCACCGCGCGAAGTTGCGCAGGCACATCCGCTGCGTCCTCTGGTCCTCGAACTCGTCGAGTAAATGAGAGAATGAGTTGCCGAGGCAGATCACAGCGTCGAACAACTCACCGGGAAGGAAAGACTCTACATCCTGTGGCAGCGTTTCCCAACTGGCTTCTTCGATCACTACAAATATTGCACATGAGAAATTAAAAATATATATACGCAGTCATATATTTCTTTAATTTCTAACTTATACACATTATTTGCCTTGATGATCGAATGGTTAGTGTTATTGATAGCTGAGCATGCGCTTTGGGTTCGATACCCACTTAAAGCACATTTTTATATAATGATCTTTATCTGTTCACGGCTCTGATTAATATTATCTAGGTATATCAGTATAAATTATCTACTTACATATACCTAGTATTTTTATCACCTGTCTGGTTAGTACATAAGGAACTCAGTCCAGTTTTCCTAGATCATGTACACGGGTGAGCTATCACCAAATATTATGTAGGTACGGTTATATTGCTTATGGGTAGCGATTAAAACAAAATATGTAAAGGTTTACTGTAACCGTGTTGGTCCTTTTATAAATTAAGTGCGTAGACATTAATTGTGTCATCATCATTAACACATCATTCCACTGTTGGACACCGGAGTCCTTTAACAATTAAGTTTTAAAATTATCAAAATCTGTAAAAAGACTTACCCCATTCATCGTATCTAGGGTCCTTTCTCTTGTCCCAACGAGCCTTGAGCGCATGTTTCAACATCTTGTCGGATGCGTCCACGGACACCACTTCGAAACCCTCATCCAACAGCATCATTGAGTCAATTCTGTAATGAAACAGTATATTGTGTTCAATCACCTTATTATTGTTAGGTATAGTTGAATATCATTCGTGGTTAGCTCCCTGCAACAGTTAAATATGAACAACTGGCAATAGTAATTTCAAACAGTAGGGTACCTATCTTTGCAAAAGTCAATTCTTGATTAGTCGAGATCTGTTCAATCTGTCTGGAATCACTTTGTCTTTTATAAGAGACACAAAGTTTAGTCTTTTATAAAAATACTCCAGTCATTTTTCATAAAAAAATGACATGTTAATGTTCTCTGTAGGGCCTTGTTTGAGCACATCACGAAATAGAATTAGGTACCTACATAATCAAATTATTGAAATTTAATTTCCATAAAGAATAATTAAGTGTTAGAAAATTAAAACACCTTTTATTTTTTGTTTTATCTATAAAATATTTCCTGAGTGGTATATTTTAATTATTACGTTTATATTTTTAAAAACAGAAATAAAAATTAAAAAGTTGTACATGCGAAATTCATAGAGATAAATGTAAATCAATCGTGACAAATGTTTAAATAACATCACAAGACGTTTCGTCATAATTGATACGTGAGGTCGCCGCTATCTGGCCGTAACAACACGCAACCATTGATTTTATTAAATAATAACTTTATCAGCGACAGATAATGACGATGTAATCGAGCCTTCGCGGGCTCGCTGCCTAAAAATTTCTAATCACCATATAAAAGAATCATTTCGGTATCTATGTGACATTGTTTATACAAAAACGAATAAAATACATTAAACAACGCAATGTTGGCTTCGATGTTAATTACTTGCCTATAACAATGAAGTCAACATTATGATATTTTAGTGATTAAACTATTAGAGTGGTACATAGCTAAACTAATAAATATTACCTTAGTCAGTAGTTCAGTATAAGCTCATTGCTACTTTCAGATTAACAAATTACTCAGTATCCCCACCTTTGTATGAAATGGACATAACGTAGCGTGCGTAGATATGTATGTATATACCTATTTATTCATATTTCCAACCAATGATTCCTTTATACATATTTAGAAAGAAAGTAACAGAAGCAATGAAAATGCATGGAAACACAGTTGACACTGATTTAATTCTTGAGCCACAATTACAGTCTGTCAATGGAAGTTCTGGGCGAGTAGACAAACCGTATGATGCCAGTATACTGGCCTATAAGATAAGTTCAAGTTCAATCAATTGATGCATACATAATATTATTGTATTGTGCACTTCATAGCTGTTAACCACTGCTAGGGTCAGATTTGTTTTGTTGGGTAACAAACAACTTATTTATTGGATCCACAAAATACCAATGGATATTTTGTATAACACTGATTTCAGAATAATTTGACTGGAATGTATTTTGAGACTATTTAGGTATGGTCGTTTGCTATCATCATCATCAATCCTTTTGTCGTTCTAAATTTAGAAATGGGGCTCCCCTCAGAATAAGAAAGGTTACGGCCATAATCTGCCATTTCGGCCAAGAGCAGGTTAGCAGATTTCACACGTGTTGCAGAACATAAAGGAGAATATGTTTTCCGTCACCGTTACAGAAAGTTATGTTCAATGTTAATACACTTTTATTTTTGTAAACTAGGAATATTGGAAATAGCTAAATTTTTATACTAACCCGGTGCCACAAGCAGTGTCCAGAATCTTTTTACAACCATGCTTCCTCAGCAATCCAGTCAGAAAGTTCTTATAGTTATGCGTCCGCTCGTTAGCGTCTCCTATATACTTCTTCCAGACTCTTGCAGCCTTACCGTCTGCATACTGATCTTTAACACCCTCTGACGGTATACCCTGAGACCTCGAATGGAAAACCTTGTCTGCTGACATCTTTTAAGGTTTCTGAAATCAATTATTGACAACGCTTAAGCGTATAAGTCTCGTCATCCATACCACAGAGTTTGAAAACCAGTTTTCAACCAGTGCGTCCTACCAGTCACGACATATCTACGGAGCTGAAACGTGGACACTCACGGTGCGCCTAGTCCACCAGTTCAAAGTCGCTCAGTGAGCTATGGAACGAGCTATGCTCGGGGTCCCTCTGAAGAATAGGATCAGAAATGATACTATCCGACAGAGAACCAAAGTCACCGACATAGCTCGCTGAAGTGGCAATGGGCTGGGCGTATCTGCCGAAAAATCGACAACCGATGGATTAGGCGGGTTCTGGAGTGGAGACCGTGGCTGGGCAAACGTAGCGTAGGACGCCCTCCAGCTAGGTGGAGTGACGATGTACGCAAAGTGGCTGGCAGCAGTTGGATGCGAAGAGTTGAAAATCGAGCACAGTAGCATGCCATTGGAAAGGCCTATGTACAGCAGTGGACGGAAATAGGCTGATAATGATGTTGATGATAGAGTGTTAGCGTGCCTTACACTCACACGCTAATTATAATTTAGCAGGAATTATTCCTACTATTAGCAAGTATTTACGATACTCGTTTTCCATGTCCACGTCTCGGCTCCGTAGGTCATAACAGGTAGGACGCACTCATTGCAGACTTTCG
>DWME01009640.1:0-10781 GCA_018244795.1 Parelbella ahira ahira | reverse complement strand
TGCATTTAAATGGCCCAGAGCGAAAGGGTTAAAGTGGTGTTGAGTCTATTTTCGAACTGCCCCCCTTAACTATCAAATTGCCCCTAAGTGGGGCGTGGGCCCCACGTTGGGAAACACTGATTTAGACTATAATAATTGCTTTGATATCATGTTGTAGTTAACATCAGACTGTCAGTTCTTTGATGATCTTATCTTTGGTGGAATTGCATATGATGTGTCACTCAACGAGGGTGATCCAGTGCTGATGAAAAGTGATGGCTACCCAACATATCACTTTTCAAATGTGGTAGACGACCACCTAATGGGCATCACACATGTCCTCCGTGGTGTTGAATGGCAAATATCAACTACAAAACATTTGCTGATATACAAGTGAGATTTACACATTACCTTTGTTTTCATTATACTTTTGTTTGTCTATTATTTCCTAAGCAACAAACATGTTCCAAAGACAAAAAAATACATTTGAATAAATTAAAGGCTGGCAAAAAAACAAAAACCGTAACATCACGCCTGTAATCCCCGAAGGGGTAGGCAGAGGGGGCGCTTTTAACCACTCGACCAACGAGGCAGTCATCTGAAACAAAAAAAATCCTATATAGTGGGTAGAACTTGATATTTACGATTAAAACGATAATTTTTGTAGAAAGGTGTGCACTAAGATTTGAATCTAGGATCCCCAGAGTGAGAGATTGAAATAATTCGGCTATCACCCCTATGTCTAAAAGTAAATTGAATGAAATAAAATAAAGAATCTATTATGTTTCATAAGGAATAATTAATTAATAAACTACATTTAAACATTTTGAAACATTAAATTTGGTTGGGAAAATATCTAAATTGTTTACAGTAATCTCATAAAACATTATTCACAGAGCCTTCGGTTGGACGCCACCTCAGTTTGGGCATATGCCATTAATTGTTAATTCTGATGGAACCAAGTTGAGTAAGAGACAGAGTGATGTGAGAGTAGGAGATTACAGAAATAATGGTAAGACTGAGATAAAACTACTATATTCTGTAATGATAACGTGATTACAGTGATTTAAGCATTTTGTATATATGACAAATGCAAAAAGTAACAGGTAGATACAGGCTGTTTATGTATGATTAAGTATTTTTTTAAATTTATTATCTGTCCATGAGTGAAGTACGCTCTATATATTGAGTACTGCGTATTTAAAACAACTTGGTACTGACCTTTGTGGGGGGCTTCGAGAAGGTCACTTTAATGCCAATATCTAAACACTTCTAGATTAAAATACAAAGATATATACGTATATAAATAAATAAAATTTAAAAGTATTTAAAATTTAAACAAATCTAAAAGTGTGCCTACCCGTTCTTGTTTCTTGTTCGTGTTCGTGTATTATACTCGTGACATTTAAAGTTTTCTTTTACGCGCTTCGTGAGCTGCCGAAGCTACTTTAACACCCTCGGGTCTTAATGAAAATCAGCGTTGTGAGTCCCTGATCGCAACTCATGTTGAGTGAGGTTGCTATTCACATCTTAGTACTGCAGCACAGTTCTCCTTTGAACGATTTCTGTATTGTAACTGTTTTTTATTGTATTGTGTTGCTTTATTATGCGAATAAAGTTAAATAACTATCTTTTAGGAAATTCTCTCCTTCTTTCTAATGTTAACCCATAAACTAGACCTCACGAATAGAAACCACAAAGAATGTCATCGTCGTCGTATATTTTCAGGAATATACCCCTTAGCGTTAGTTAACTATATCACGTTAGCTGGCGGGGGCTTTAACCACGTGCCTGGTGCCGGGGTGAGATTGAAAACAATGGAGGAATTGGCTGAGGAAGTATGAATTTTTTCTTCAATTTAAGAATTGTATACCCTACATATTTTGTTATGTTCTTGACCGTGACCGTCCTATTTCGCACGCAACATGATTTAGGCTGTCTTATTATGTTTATTTATAAGCAAAAAACACTGCTCAGTGTTCACCTATATTATCATTTTGATTAGTCGTTTTTTTCTCAGAAGGTTTTTCTATTTATTTTTTCACCAAGGACTTCCTGCTGTGTAAAGTAGAAGAGATTTCGTCTTCTAGATTACTGTTTTACAGCATTGTATATTGAAAATTATGTTGCAGTGACGTTTTATAACTAAGTTCTCATTTCAACAGTTTCAGTTAAACAAGGTTTCGCCTCACCCCAGCCGTCTAAATCCTGATTTGTTAGAAGAATGCAACAGATTAGAAATTCAAAGATATCTACAAGACAATAAACTCACAAAGGCCTTAGTAGCGAAGGTACAAAAATTAATCACAGATAAATATCCGGAACAGAACTTGAATATTTCAGAAGAACACATAAAATCCGTTCTTAACTGGGCGACATCTAGACTAACGAGGATAGAAGAATTGGCATCGTCCAAATTTGGATTTCTATGGATTTTACCTTCAAAAAATAGCATCGATTTAAATAAAGAAGTATTCGATAAACTTATTGATCACTTGGAGAAAATTGAGTCGAAGGAATTCAAGGAGCATGCTCTTAAAGATCGTCTCAAAGATTTTTCATCTAAAAATAATATTAAATTTCCAGAGCTTATGAAAGTGTTGAGGAAGGCTCTGAGCGGGCTGAACGAAGGCCCCGGTGTGGCTGAAATGATGCAACTTTTAGGGAAATGTCAGTCGTTGGAAAGAATAAAAGCGGTTACGAGATAATTGTGTTGTTTTATTTCGTTCAGAATGTAAGTAAAGGTCGGCATTGAAATATCAACGTACGTGATTTTTAATTTCCTATTTTTGGACAATTTTTTATTATAATATATTTAGCACATTTTATTTAGATTCGTAACTATTTTTTTATTTATGTAATACAGGGGACAACAAGTATCAAAAAATAATACACAGTGATATGAGTAACAGTATAATTTATTGAATCCCAAATATAAATATTGAGAGAAAATACGTGGTACAATTTAAAGTTGCAATAACCACAATGGGGTATAAGCCCGCGTAAAATATACAATCCGGTAGATTTAATTGTGCGCGGCATAACTTAGAATTCGTGGATTATTTTTTGTTCACCCCAAATACTTCCATGACAGTCCTTTACCATTGTCGATTTTTCTCAAGTATGACTTATCATTAAAATTAAGTTGCTGGAAATCACGATCAAATTATAGCTTTTTGTGGAAGAATTTAATGTATTTTTATAATAATGGCAGAACTCCATGTTTTATCAGTGACTGACAAATTATGATAAAAGCAAAATTAAAATTGTTAGCCGAATAGAATTTCTGTTTTTTGGAGGATCAAACGATAATGCCATTTCTGCCGCGCTCCATTTATCTACCGAATCATATTACATCTGATACCGTTACATACCGATGACTAATACTTAGTAAATATTTAAAAAGTCCATACATTATAGCCACTGCAATGGTCTTGAGTACAGATGAACAGTAATTACATGTATAAGACTTTAATACAAATCCATTGCAGGAGTTTCCACAATATGAGCTTTGGTCGCACATCTAATTTCCATCAGCTCACCGGCCACAAATTTCCGTTCCGTTTTATCGGTTGCAATGTTAATAAAGACATCTAAATTATTTGTTGACCTAATCCTTAGGAAAGTTGCCACATAACAAATATTTCGGTAAGATACCTACCTATTCAAAAGTTCTGTGTTATTAAAAAGTTTTATTTTTGTTTAAAAGTGCGAATTTATGTTCACTCTCAACTGTTTAGATTATTTATTGGGTTTCGCCGTTTTCAAATCATGCAGGATTCCGAAATAATATAAACGATTCTGAAAATTTGTGTCCGATTGTTGGCCAACAACATATTTTATACCTCAACATTGTTACGACACAAAACAAACAAAAGAATTTTATAATTTTAAAACGTCAAAAGTACTGAAAGATATTTTAAACATTACAAAAAAAAATATTTATTTAATATTGAACACACATTACAAATTCATTATTGATGTGCAACCTTTTTACATAAGTATTATTTATTTTTAAAACTATTATGACAACACTATTAAAAGTCAACCTAAAATATTGAGCAAAACTAACCAAATTTAATAACTACAAATAAACTCTAAGTCATATGCGAATCTATTATTTACTGTATTTAAGCTACTAAACATTTCTAATAGCGAAGTAATAAGACAAAAAGTCAAGATATTCATCTATTGAAAAATATGTAGGTATGGATTTTTTTAATATATTCACCTCGTGTATTAGAGAAATTGCTTGCAGGTTGAATAAATTCGCTAAAAATATTGGATTTCAATATATTAAATTCGGTGGCGTATGAATGGGTATTTGAAAAAAAAATAAAAAATTTATTTGACATTTATAGCGGTGTTGCCAACACCAAAATAAATAATTCGCATTCAGTCTTTCAATTTGTTGCACATAAATAAATCAGCACATCATATTTTTTCTTGCTTATTAAAAACTAAATAATTCGAATATATTAAAGGTATATAATATTAATCGTAAAACTAAATAATTAGGCAATCAATATATTATTGTAATAGGATTAATAAATATTATTATATGAGCTGACGTAAATGTTGGGATTGTTATTGACAGAAGTCGTAAAAAGTTAATTTATAAATATGTCGTTTTAAGAAAACTGAGTAATTTTGCTATCTGTCTTATTATAAGTATTTGGATCAGAGGCGGTCCTATTCGGAGTGGCCAAGGTTCATAAAATACTGACGTCTTTTATAGGTGAAATCTAGCATTTCGGTCGAAACTGTCTGAAGTTAGTTGACAGTCGAAAAGGAATTATATTGTCTTGACAATGTGGTAGGCAGACTGGTTAAGACGCTAGCCTTACCTTACACATCTAAATTAAACGTGCAAACTCACTGCTTGATTAATGGTTTTAATTCTTATATCTAGTCTCAAGCAATATTCTTTTACAAACTGGTTTCCGGTTACGACGCCATTAAAAATCTGTCAAATGGATCTGTTTCATTCTCTTTTAAGCACAGAATTCTTAATTTGAACTTGAAATAGCTACGTGTCCTCTCTTTTGGATTAGGTCTCGCTCACCTGGCCGCAGAGCTGGGACCGCCACTAACGAGTTGATAACTACCAGAATGTCTTGAGGTAAATATCTAGCAACACTAGCATCTAAATATTGCACAGTTATTATTATTTAACACGACTATCCAACGATGTTGCGAAACAAAAAAGCGTACTTAAATCCTTTTTTCATAAGAGCAATTTCGACTTATTTTAGGATGAGGCAACCCAATATTAAATGTAACGGGAAGGAACGAAAATACTCTATTGACCAACTTTAATAAAGTGTACCATTCCCGTAAACATCGGACCGTTTCCTATGTTTGTATATACTGTATTTTATATTCTCTTCCATACGAAATAATAAAAAAAGGCTAAATCCTAATTGATGGAATATAAGTCAATTTTTAAAATTCCTTTAACACCAAATTCGACGTCTCATAGTTCCATGGTATAAATATTTCCAAGTGAAATAGTATTAGATATCTCCGCTTTATATCTCAATGGCTTCCCTTCTATATTTAGCTTAACATTAATAAATTTAATAATAAAACGAAAACGGTACAATCTCACAACTTGTATCAGGAACACGAAAATGACTAGATAAATTTTAATTTTTATAAATGTCCAGGAAATATTTTACATTGGTTAGTAATAATTACATCACTTTTCGATAATAATGGTAATAGTAATAACAATAATAATAAAAATAGTTAAAATCCGATTTTCAATAGGTAACCAACTGATCGATGTAGACACAAGATTTTCATAGACATTGCAATAAATGTAAAAACACGCAAAAAATATGTATATACACACATACGTACAATCGAAGCGCGGTATCGATGATTATTGCTTAAAAATACACAAAAATGTACACACACAGAAATATCACGAGAACATCATAAAAGAGGACTTAACATACTGATATGAATACATTTATAATGTTTTAATTTAACAATACACTACACATAGAACGTAATAATTGCAGTAAATTATTTTCATTCTTGCAAACGTCAAAACAAAACCGATCAGCTACTGCACGCTGTCTCATTCCCGCTTGACGCGTTTGAAATACCATGAAATTAATGTACTGGAACATTCGAGAACTAGAGCAATACTGTTGGGCGATAATAGAGTTATTAATTTTCAGCAAAAAATTACATTACAAGTACCTGAATTTCTTTATAAATTTATGACGTCATCGTACACTAAGCTTGGTTTATAGTGGCTGTTATAATAACTGGTGATTTAACAATAACCTAAGGTAAGGTAAGAACTCGTAAACTGTTTCCAAGTCTGCTGTCGTTTATATGTAGTTATATTGTAAAAGAAATATAATACTTTCCATTTCTTTGTTGTTAATACAATCATTCAATGTAGCCGTAACACAAGGGTGACGTCATCAATTATGCCTAAACGACGAAGAAAACAAAACCAAAATCTTATCACTGTCCACTACGATTCAAAATGTTCCAGTCCATCTCTACCAAGATAGAAAAAATTCAATTTGACTATTGTATAATTACATTGGTTTTTAATTAAAAAGATTTTGCACTTCCACAAGAATTGTACAAACTATTAGAAGAATGATTTAATATTTAACATGTTTGACGTAGTGCAACATTATTGAAAAGCAAAAAAATTTTATAAAATGCTTTAAAACATTGCATCACAACATAGATAAAATTTGATTTTCTCAAACATCAGAATGATATAAATCACAAATTTTTAAAACACGTATAATTTATTGCGAAATGCTTAACGATTTTGACATAAAAAAGATTGAAAAAAGGAAATTAACAATAATACGTAAAGAAGATTAGTAGTGAGATATAATTACATATACGGAATTAGAAATTACACTTACATTAGTATAATTTATATTTTAACTTTAGGATCTATTAAAAGTAATATTATTACGTTATCTAAGGCATTAATAACCGCTCAGGGCGGCGGGAGTATTTTACAAATAGATGTATTATCATAATCAAGTCGAACGTTCACGAGTTATAAGACTAGAATGTAAATATTTTTGGTTTTATTATTCCATATAAATATAAGTATAGACATTATACACAACACGAGTACCTACGTTTTTAATAGACGAGATGTCTCGTTGGAGGTACATTTACAAAAACACCTATAAGGCAGATCCTTTAAAGGAGGAGCGACCGCGTCGGATACATATTATGTCACACTGTACGTGTACGTGTCACACTGGTGACGATCATAAATATAATTACTATTATTACTGGAACAATATTGAAATGAGCGAATCAGCGCCTGTGCGCTTTCTCGTTCTTAAAATATAATGGAAAGAGACGAAATTTTAAAACGAATTCGAATTTTAAAACGTTTCTACCCAGCGACCTTGAATACGGACGTTCGATAGGTCACTTTCAAGGATCATAATTTTAAAAAGAGTTCTAATAACATTATTTTATTAAAGTTTTTATCTCAATATCTCTGTACAAGTGGGTATGTAATTTCAATAATTATTAGGAATCATGTCTATATAAACCGACGCGGTCAACATTATATCTACAGATAAAATTTAAGAGATCACAATATTAGGTATTAAGATTAATACCTTAAGAACAGACACACACTCACTCAAGTCCCTCTCATATAGGTACACATCGAAAAGAGAAAAGCAGATAAAAATTATGTAGTAGAGACAAAATAAATATACTTTAAATTACAAGTCTCTTTTTTAATGAAGTTACTTACTCGTATTTCATATTACCAATTTCAGGATTAGGTCTTTTGTAAATTACATTGTTAAATTGACATTACCATGACCGCATAAACGCGATTTTATATAATACTATTTTAAAATATTTAGCTAGCTATTTTGTAGGGTGACAATTTCTGAACGAACCCATATTCGAGCACAAAAATTTAAAGCATAATTTCCTGCGTTACGCGTCGACTAATATTGCGGAGGTACGCAAAAAAACACTTTTGTCACTGTGTATTATTTATTGTGAAAAATATAATTATTCTTGGTTTTCAGTGTTATTTTGAACTTTTTTAAACTATAGAAGTTATTAAACTGGTTTTGGTTTTTCTAATTATTCATCTATTTTACTAAAACATTTAAGAAATCTATGGCTCTATATTTTTCTATTGAACTGTAATATTCCATTAAATAAAAAAAATCTGTTTTCTTTTTCAAAGAGTCTATTGCTTTAAATCTTAATTACGTAAAATCATGAACTTTTAATTTGCACTAGCTACATCATATAGATATATCGCAGAATATTAATATGTATTATCAGTAATGTTTCCTGAATTTTATATAATATAGTTAAATATTTAATAACGACCTGAGTTTATTACGGATTCTAATCGAAATATTATATATGAAATAATTATTGCAACCGTTAATTAGTAATTGATCTAATCTAAACATAGACGATGTTGTCTATTCGTTACATGAAGAATGTTAACGACTAGGCAGCTACTCGTAAGAAAGAAGTTGTTAAATTTCGAAAAAATTTAATTATCTAAGTACACATGCACAATAAAGTTCTCAAATTTTTAATTAAAGAGACAAATGTCAGAAAAAGGTATCATGGAACGTAAAGGCATGCATAAGCTTTTATTTAAGTCATGTCGTTGTTTTCTTAAGATGATCACTTAATATTAATCGTGTAGATAATTTCAGGGCGTACCCGTTAAGTTACTGTTGAGTAAATTTTTTCATAATAAATTCGCCGTTCTGTTCCCTCTTATATAGGAGTGGTACAATAATGAAGTCTATTATTATTAATTTATACCAATCAATGAATTATCACTCGTTTTTATTGACGATTTCAGTGTAAAATTCTTTTATTTATCATGTAATTTGTGTACGTGTGCACGTATTGGCGTGTGGACCCATACTCCGTGGTGTACTGATTTTGTTTGATTAAATTAATGGCCAGCATTTTTGATTAATTGTCATTCAGCATTAAATGTCCATATATATATTTATATTTGCACCTCTGGCGTAACAATTCAAAAACCATAGACAAAGACGCAAAGACACAAAAGTCGTTACAACATTCTCACAAACTCACATCACATCATATAATATACGAAACTTACACATCCGTATGTCAACATACATCAGTCATATATCAGCACGACATCACACATCAGTTCGATACGTTAAACATATATAAGTATCTTTGTGCATATTATGAAGTAGTACAGTTATTAAGAAATGTTAGCTCAAATACACATTGACACCCTTAGACGTCGAAGCGATAACGAGAACGTAAGATTAATGGATCTTACATTCTCATATTTTCGATTGACAATAGAGAATACACATTAAATTCACCTGAGTTGAGATCTGAATCTAATTAATTAAAATCGATATCGAATAAGCACAGTGAGATTTCGATGAAAACACACATCACTATCTTCTCAACAGTAAATAAATTATTCCTTTCAGTATCGCTGTACTCAAGTTAAAACCTTGAATAGATTGAAAACTGTATCTGTACCTGACCTGAATTTAGTGTGATGGATTGCTTTCCCATGACGTCAAAGGGTGAAATCGTTGCCAGTTTATAAGTGGCCATTCCCCTCGGAACGGCCTCGTCGTCGTCACTGCAGCTCCTTCACCGCCTGCAGGATCCTCTTGACGTGCCCCACCTTCGACACACCCAAGTCGCGCAGGTCTCTCCTCGCGAGTGAGAGCAGCTCGCGCCCAGTGATGTCGTGTTTCGCGAACATCTCCGAGTACTCGCCGAGCTGGATGGCCTCCAACCAGTTCTGCACCTCCTTCACCCCCCACGTCTTAACCTGAGCCGCTTGCGACGACGTGCCCCCACCTTCGGAGACGCTACGCCTGCCGCGGAGCCACCTACTGCCCTTCTTCGCTACCTAGAGATCGAGGGGTAGGTCATTCAGGGTAGCGGTGTCATGAGAGGAGCGACAGAGACCGTGAAAAACTTGAAATCTTCGGTGCACATGCAGGAATTACGTTTATAAGCATATTTTTAATCATATAAACTAACATTGGTGTCATTACGTATTTGCGTTTCATGGATATATCCATCTGTATCGCAACGATTCAAAAGATGCATCAGGTGTTTTAACTCCCTAATACTTGTACAACTTTATGCCATCCAATGACATCCTGCGGTACGCTTTTATAGTTTTTAGCGTTGGCTGGGGTAATGTGGGGGTGATGATGAAGTAATACATCGTGATTAATAAATGCTTATGTATGTATCTATTTCTCGAACAATCATTAATAACATAAATTTGCAGATTTATTTGTTAAACAATGCAATTAGAGTGTAATTATTAATTACTGTAAATTTTGCTGTAATGATAAAAAATTGAAATTGACTATTAAATATAGACCTTGTAATAAAAAATATGTACCTCATCGGCGTGCATGTAAGCCATTCCGTCCCGTATCTCGCACCTGGCCAGGTGCGCCCGCAGGCTGCTGGCGGCGCCGGGGCCGTACGAGCCGCCGTTTTCTAGCAGCTCGTAGCTACTCTCCACCTGGATAGTTTATTGAAACTTTTTACGCCTATGACTCTCTTACGTATTCGCTTCTGTCACCGCTCGCTTAATGAACAGTTTGGGAGGTGCAGGAAATGAGTGCGATGAGTACAAGGTAGAACGGTAAGGCGTAGTAGACAGCAGGTGCAAGCGGGGGGTGTAAGTGTGAGTGTGAGCGGCGGGGCGGCTGACCAGCGCGGCGAGCAGGCGGCGCAGCTGCGGCGGCGGAAGCAGGCGGCCCTCGCCGTCC
>DWME01009639.1:0-10782 GCA_018244795.1 Parelbella ahira ahira | reverse complement strand
TACTATAGTTAGCGCTGCCGTCATAATTCTTCGTTATCGTCCCACGCCGCCTTTAGAGGACAAACATTTTTGTGTCCCTCAATTGGATTCTCCTGGTGATCGTGAGGATAGTTCAGCTACTGGTACGCCTGGCACCGATGGCGGGTCTTCATCTTCTGAGGTAATATAAAATTTTCTGTTTCTTAAATGTTGTTGGTTGTCGGGGTTTTTGGTTTAAGTATACCATTTTGGGGTTTCCAGATGTTTGAAGCGCTAATGGTAGGGCGACTGCGTGCTGAGTATGCGTGGTTGGAGCCTCTCGCTGGGGGCAGAGCGTCGGTTACAACATGGGTGTACATTTTCACTCTTGCCGCTGGTGGTTTATGCATACATAATTATTTTCTGGCCGAACCGGCCGGACATTGGGCTTTGCTGCCTACTTTTATTCTTCTGTCAGTTATAATTGCCTGTAAGTACAGTCATTACTGAGTTCAGATTTAAAGATTTCATTGATTGATTTTTGGCAACCTTTATTATTTACAAACTTCTAAATATGGATAATATAGGCGCAACAAATTTGTTAATATTTTATAGGTCTGGTCATAATATGGGCACATCAACAAAATCCGATGAAGTTGCCGTTCCGTGTACCCTGGGTGCCGCTGATACCTGCGGTTAGCGTAATGCTCAATTTGGAACTGATGATTAATCTTAATTCGATGACCTGGGCCCGATTTACTATTTGGATGACTTTTGGTAAGTGTGTTTAAACTTTAATTGTTATTAAACCTATCATCAACGCTTTTATTGTTTCACGATTAGACACGTCTGCTCTGAAAATTAAAATAGTTTTAATCTGAATTGTAGAATTCATCCTCCAACAATGAAAGCATTTAAATGAATTTACGATCAATGCCCTAGGAACTAGGGCCTAGGTGATTAATTGTAGATTAACTTTGTTGGAAATAATTTTATCAAATATTTATGAGTGTTTTACGAGGTATACATAAGTGCATTGCCGAAGTCATACATAATATGTATGTATGTGCAGCAAAATTAAATGCTTTAGCAATGCCTATCTTGTTTTTTGTTTGGTGCATTCTCAATGCCTATTTAATATAACCTGTTTAAATAAAGTTGCCGTGAAATAATTATGGTATGGAAAGTCTTTTTTCCTCAAATTCCTATTCCAGGATTTCTCCTCTACTTCCTGTACGGAATTCATCATAGCAAGCTGGGCGAGGGTGTGACTGGATTGTTGTCCCGTTCTGCCAGCGGGAGCGGAAACAGTGGTGGCTGGGGGGCAGTTGAGAAAACAAGCTCGCTGGCTCGACGTGTGGGGCGCCTTGGACGAGGTAAAGGGGACGACCGCAAACCCATCATATGCGACGACGAACTCGCTCGACGGGAGCCCTGATTCTAAACTCAACAGGTTACCCTATGATAATTATATATTGACTTGGAATACGCAATGGAAACTATCTAAATGTTAAATGACTCTTCACTTTATGTATTTTTAAATTACATATTTCGCGAATGTTCCATTATGTAGAGAATCTGTAAGTAGAAATTGAAATTGTACATGGTCTTTCAGTAGATTTTCAATTCGAAACTGTTATAATACATAAATGAAATGTTACTATACCAATATAACACTCATACAAGTTTCAGAAATGAATTTTCGTAAATGCAATTTATGACGATGACCGAAATGTTTTTATAAGAAAGAAAATGTGTTAATAAAATTCTAATATAAATAAATAAAGAGCCAATTACATGGTTAGTTGTAAATCAGAAAAGTGTATAACGTACCAATTAATGATTGTCGATAACATGCGTAAATCCATTTTTCTCCTTTTAATTGTGGCCCATGTATTATTCAACGAAAAGCACCATTTTTTTTTTATAATTGAGGTAACAGATAATATATAAAACTATTGCGTGTATTGGATCAGATTCATTAGAAGTTAAATGAGTTGATGGCAACCTAATTATACAGAAAAACTTTAAAGAGCCTATAATAATAAGTGTTTAGTGTGTTTACACCGTAATTAAGTAGGTACTAGACGTGTGGGTGAATAACACAAGTGATAGTACTGAAGTCACTTTTTTATTCTTATTACTTTAAAATTTAAATTTCAACACAAATATATCGAGTTCTTATATAATTTAAATATTAGAGATTTGGCAAACAGTATGTATATTATGTCATAAGCGACCATGAACAATATATCGTTTTAATGTCCGCGCACATTTATGATGAGGTTCAATCTTGTAAAAAAATCCATCAAGTACAGTATAGTTATATATTTTTGTTACTGGAGTTAGATAACAGTTTGCTGTTCGTATTCCTTTGTACATTTCAAAGATAACATTATTAGCCAGTGTTTTAACATAAATTGACGTTAGTTTTTACAAACAAGCAAACTTATAGCGCGTTTCAGAATGATAAATAAAATCCATATTTCATACTAGTTAGTAGCAACTATGGGATTTGTGTATTTCGCGCGGACTTTAGTTTAGGAATACTTGACAAATTCCCATAGAAAGTAATTAAGATATGTTTGCCAATTGTATTTTTAAGCTTACTCGATCTTAAATAACATATATAAATTTAAAAACAAAATTATATAACATAATAGGTCATAATGTATTATACTTCCTATAAATGTACTAAATATTTATTAATACGTTTTAGCACAAAAATATGGTACAACGCAACATTGTATGTTAATTTGCCAACAATTATTTTGTAAACATTGCAAATAAGTTCTTTTGTAGCATGTTGTCATAATATTACGTAATTATTACTCAAAAATAATTTTTTTGCAACGGTCCCAGCAAATTTTGCTTAATACCTACTTAAAGGATACCGTGTGAGAAAGGTAAAATGCGTACGCTGTAAGAGAACGATTATGTATTCGTAAACTGGTAATGGTAAAAAAAAATGGTAAGCCAATGATATATATTATAATATATAGATATAAGCATAAAACTATGTGCACGGTTTGAGCACTGGCAATACTGCGTCCAGTGAGATCTGCCTATTGTAGCCAAAGATTTAAAACTCGAATGTTTTAGTAGGTTAAATTAGAATTTCAAACATATTTCAAGTTTGTAATGTTTTGCAGTTCGCCCTGTGCGAGCACTGAAATGTTATAATAATATAATTTATTATCATAATTTCAAATATTCGTCTGTTAAAAATATTTAATAACTGATTATAGACACTGTTTTGAGATCATGTATAATTAATGTAATATTAGAGTAATATGCAATTATTTTAGCATTAACCGTTAGCATACATGTTATAAAACAAATATATAGATCTCTGCTTACAATTGTAAGACATACTGTTATTAAATTTTATGTATATTTTAAATAATGTTGGTGTGTATATTATCAGATGTGAATATAAACGAATACTGATATTTATGATTGTTTTATTTTTCCCTGTATTTTATGCATAAGTGATTTTAAATAAACAAGACAACTTCCACAACAGATTCATATTCATAAAACAACAAACCATAGACATTCTTATTACGAATTCTAACTTTGAGATGGTTTGAATGACTTCATGGCATTAAAATAGCCAATTTTAGTATGCAATACACTTTGCAAGGGATCTATATGAATATAATCAGTATATGGCGATTGCTTTTGGACATCATCCCAGAGTCTTTATTTATGTAAAATTTTAACTTTATTTTATAATACATCTTGCAACTGGACTGTTGCTGGTGTTTCGGTAAAAGTTATAGTTTTTTTTTAAATTGCCATTGACTCAATCTCAATGGCAAATGACATTTGTATGGTGCCATCCACATAAAATGAAACCATGTTAAAATGTTATGAGATGCATTTTTGGGGTCCTCTACCTTGATAGTTATTGAGAGGGAAGAGCGTGCAATTCCCAAAACTTTAACTATGCAGTATTATTCAAAATATTTTTAATTTACATATTAACCATTATTTATTATTTAATTCTGTCTTAAGCCTCAATGTTACTTGATGACATAATTATAATCTATTTCACATAATCAATTTCAAATTACAAGTAAATACTCTTAAATAACAACTAAGTATTGGTTTAACTTCATACACTATAAATAGTCAATAATCAGTGAATAATACACTTTCCACAACTCTAAAATAATACTCCAAAATAAGATAGTACATCTATATATACAAATACATGAAAAACCCATGCTATTCTATACACAGTGTCAATTAATACATACTATATTTAGATATTACAATTTAGAGAAACCTAATTATCACACCTTGTGTAGTCTTAACTTTTAATTGTTTCAAGATAAACGACAAAATGCAAATCTATACACACAAAGACTTATCCATAAATATATAATAATATTTCAGTTATAAATACAAAATCAGTTTTCAATAGGTCAACTGTTCAATAGGAATGTACCGACTACGATTATGAATAATGTGAGGCATGATGAAATTTATTTCAATTAAATTGAGTAATAAATTAAACTTTGTAAGCTCAGTGGATGTCTACAGCAACTCTTTTATGTGGCTTACCTATTTGGGGAGAGATGGTAAGTTTTTACTTATCTTTATAATATGCAGAAGCAAATGAGGCACCTGGTTATAACGAAGCAATTGTGAGATATTAAGTGCATAACAAGCAGGGGCTAAATTTTATCATATATTGGCTATAGTACTAAAACATTTCACAAGCGCGTTTAACGCTACGGCTCTTTCAGATTAGCGGTTTTCGATGTGTATAAACTTGTGTTTCTAAAAGAGTCATTACTGTCTGTACATACGCGTCAGGAACAAAGTTGTATGCATTAGCAAGTGGGGTCAGACGAGGGGAATAGCCCATGGACCATGTTTGCAGCGGACAATCTGTAGTCGGTGCATTACTATTAGCAACAATATACTGCATGTTGAATTTGTCTAGTATTGTTATTTACGGTTAGAACAACCTGGACAACAGGCCAACATTTATTATGAAATAATGGTAAGGTTTCTAATTGAGATTTCAGTCTTATCTGTTGAACCGAGGTATCTGCCACGCAGACATGGGCAGTCGCTGCAACCGGTTTATGGTTTTGCGGCCCCATTGCAGCCACACAAAGCCAACGATGAGGCAAAGTACTATTTCTATGTAAAAACCGTCTATTTGTATGTCACATGTGCCACCTTCGCTTTTGCATAACTGTAAAAAGAATATAATAACTAGTTTTAACGCTTATCTAATATAAACTAAAGCAAAAATACACATATTGACTATTTATATTGAAAATAATAACGATATGCAATGAACAGAGGATAACAGAATTCTTTAAAATAATAGGGAGGCCTATTTTAAGGCCTTGGAAAGATATTTTACTTATTACCATATTCAATGTGCATAGGTGTTATATAAAATTATATAACCAATACATGTAGAAAAAGGGTAACCTTGTTATTAGTGAGCAATAATGAAAATCATTCAGATTTTATCTTGCTGTCCTAATAGTATAATTATAATACCACATTGATATTTACATAATTACCAATATTTATCTATGGGTCTTTGTCATCAATGGCTTATAAAATAAGAAACAAAGTCTAATAAATATCAAATAAAATGAATCCATATTTTTATATATTTAGGGTTACTGTTACATAGATATCCTGTACTTACATCAGCCTCAACTTGTGTAGAACATGTGTTGTCGCTCATATCTGGTAAAGAACAAGTTTTGTATGTGAGGTGGTCAACTGCCCACAGAGCCAGTGTGTTGGGCCAATTAGTGCCCAAGTTGGACACGGTGTTCAGTAGAGTCATGTAGGTTCCTCCCACAGTGGGGTCTGATATCTTTGCATAGAAAGCCATACAAGCGACGAACATACAGTAGAGACATGTCTGAAATATATTATTATATCAGTATTATATTCACTGATATCAATAATAATAATATTGGATATATAAAAGTATACAATATCAAAAGTAAGGTCTCTTTTAGGTAATAATCATCTTACCTGGTGGAATACATATAAAATCATAAGGATGAAGAGATAAAAGTATGAAGGGCCAGAATCTCCAAGTAAGCTGGGCGTGAGTGCCACCAGTAATGCCACCAGAGGTCCCACCAACAGCCGTAGTGGGTACGCGCGGAGCCATATTGACAGAGGCTCCGGTCCTGTTGTGTGCTTTGCTAAGATCTAAAACAGATTCATGAAGTCTTTAGTAAATCCGATTTTATCATATTTTCATAACAATATTTTAAGATTTCAAGATCACAGATAGAAATACCTAAATCCCAAGTTTTCGATCCAAATTTATTTAGTACTAGATTATGTAAATTATTGACAGTGTTATGAAAAAAAGAAAGTATGATGAAGATAGGACAAAAATCAAAATATACTCACCACCGGCATCAAGATCTGCACTGGAACTAAAGGAACTGCGAGGAGTGCCATATCCTCGCGCGGCACACCTGCGTCCACCAGCTTCAACCCTGACACTGCATCACTTGCCGAAAAACCAAGCTGAAATTTAATTATCAATTTACAATGATTTGTAAACATTTATACTTAAATCATAAATACAACTTTTTTGAAGAAATAACCTTTCCTTGATATTTTAATAGGTGATATTGATTGATTAATTTTGTTTGAATTCATATCATTATTAAAAATTAAATGAATAGGGGAGCATACAATAATATTTAGAAATTAAATCTAGTTGCAGATTTGGCAAAATGAGTATAAATCACATTAAATGGGTATTTCATTATTAAATGTTTGAGTTATTATTAAGACAGAGTTTGTTGTTGTTATAGAAATTTTATAATCTTATCTTGAGATATGCCTATAATATTGTAGCTTCTTCAACAACACATATACAATTGTGAAGTCATGAGTGTCTTACCTTGGCCGTGAATAAGACTAATACCAAGGTCCTTACTGCTGGCAACTTGATAATTGTATACAACTGCTTATAGGCATTTACAACATCACTGAAACCTTTTGCCGGTGTTTCTTGAGCACTCCCCACATCATTCCTTTCATGTTTAAATATTGCAACGAGTGTTGTTGTCAATATGAACATTACACCCCAGAAGAATAGGAAACTTGATAATGTGACTAGCCCCACATCCTCCGGCTCATAGCGAAGGTACTTATTGCAGAAGTATGGGGATTCCAGAGCCAAGAACAACACATAGCCAAGGAAATATCCAGCTGTTTGTCCCACTGTGTTGCATGTTGATGCATGGCCCACATTGCACCTGGAAACAATTTGTAGAAATTATAATACAGAATATAATTATATCCAATTATATAATTTTATAGTATGTATTTATATTATATATTGAAAAAATCACCTCATCAAGTGAGGTTAGTCAAATACCTACTGCTATTAAAATAGTACTCAATCGCGCCCTACAAATGTTGAGAGGGATCTGTATCTATTATATACAATTTAAACATCTAATATTTAAAATCTTCAAAAAGGCTACTGTATTGAGAGAATTCAGTTTTGCGACAGTACCTTTTCAACATAGTCAGCGCCCAACCATCAACAGCTATATCTTGGGTAGCTGCCAGAAAATTTAGAAGTACAAATGATATAGTCAAATACATCATTGATGGAGCTGCATCCGTAGATCCAAGCCAATCAGTTACACTGTTGGACATGATGATCATCACAAAACCTAATAAATACTGAACTGGTACCAGCCATGTTTTCCGTCTGCCAAATTCAGGCCAGAATATAGCATCCACTACTGGTGCCCACAGCAATTTAATACTGAATGGCCAAAACACAAAACTAAATTCTGCCTGTAAAAAAGGATAAAATAAGAAATTAATACTCAGTTCAAGATTATCAAGGTAAGAATCAAACTTACAAAGTTGATTTAATTTAAGCCTTTCGTCCAGATGTTACAACAAGTTTTTAACATCAATACAGTTATTGAACTGTTATGCCTAAAGTAATTTTAAAGTCATGTTTGTTTTGAGTGAAAAATAGAACATAAAGTCAGTAATCCAACTTAATGTTTACTGTTTGACTTCACATATTTTTTAGATTGGGTTCAAATTCTGGGTCGGGTACTATTGGATTTTTCTAATTTAGAATTTCTAGTAGTGACTCAGTCTGGATCTGTGCCCAGTGTATGACAATAGGCTCACCACCTATTCTATGGAACCTAAATGTATCTGGTGAAATGTGGGAGTGTACTGCATTCCTCTGCCCAGTTTCGATGGTTTCCGGCGTTATTTTACACTTTAGATTATCTGTTGTATTTGTAGTAGTACTATTTCAAAGTAAATTTATGCATTCTATAAAAAAATTTGAAATTTCTTACTTGTTGAGTATAAGTGATTCCTCGATTTTGCAATAACATGGGCACAGCACCGGCCAAACCAAGAGGAATACCTTGGAGAGTATATAAAAATAATAATACAGCAATATTTAATTCATCCCCTTTGATATTGCTCTGTTCCAAATTTGAATTGCTATCACCATTTTCCAATAATTGCTCCTTTTCTAAAGATCTTTTTCTTTTAGTCAGTGACATTATTACAGTTTGTATTGCCTGAAATTTAATAACCATTAAAATAACATCCACATCCAACTCATTAAATACACGTCAGTGATACGGTATAAATTTACTATTATTTCACCTTAATTTTTAGGTGTATTACAGTGATCAAATTCACGAAATAATAATTTTCGTAATAATATGATTTATAATTACTACTTTGATAGAATATAACACATAACGAAAATTATTAAATTTGCGGACCACGTCAAGTACAACTACAATTGCGTATGAGATACGTTGATACTAACTTGACAATTGAATGATGACATACATCAAAAATGTCACGTCTTCTAGATAGTACAATGTAGGTGTACCTACAAGATGCGATGTTACTAGATTTTTTAGGTCCTCTCATCAGACTAATATTTATAAAATGTTTTAAACCGCGAGAGTACGTGGTCTACTTTATCGATTAGTAAATTCAAATTCAAATTGTAATAATAAAGTATCAAAAATTAATCGAATACCTAAATGTATTTCTAAATAATAAATAACCAGATATAGAGAGAGTAAAAAAATCGAACTTCTAATAATTATGAGGTAAAACTAACTTGACAGATTTGACTAAAAACCAAATAACATATTGCCCTAACCGGAAATTTTGCTTTGCAGGAACTTTTGCTCAGCAGTAGCGCTTGTAACTACTAGACGAACTAGACCAAGAAAGTAGTCATAACCCTCATAAATCGTATTATTCACATTTTTACTAATTAATTACTGATAATTTTGTTTTTATTTACCTCAATAATAAAAATCTTTTTATTGTAACACGTGTATCTTTATTAAAAATCGTTGTTATCGCGAAGTAAATAAAAAAAATTCACTGTAGGTGTCACATTTGTCAATTGTCAATGTTGGTAAGTATTACTTCATGGTGAAGTAAATAATTTTATTTGAAAATTTGTTAATGAGTATATGTATATTTAAATTACTAGAAACTGTTAGTGTGGTCGATGATTCTTGGTCATTTCTATTGTCTAGAATCGGTTAACCGCAAAAAATACAACGTAAAATTTCCATACTTAATATAAATGTGGCTGTTATCAATATGATTCGGAAATGTTTTCTGAGATGTATATTAGATTCGCATGCGCCTATTACGCTGCCTCATAATGTGGAAACCATAGTCGGACGTAGCAAGGTCACTAAGATTAAAGACCAGACTTGTTCGCGACAGCAAAGTAAGTGCAATATTGATATTTGGTAAGAAAAATTGTTGAGTATAATGTAATGAAGTTATAATTGTTTACAGTTAGTCTTACAGCTGACTGTGAAGAATGTTTAGTTGAAGTTAAACAGCTAGGAGTTAATCCATCAGGTTTGGATGGATTTGCATTGAAATGTGGTAGTGCTTATAAAGCTGGACATGGCACTAGGATTGAGGTTTTGTTAAATCAGTATATCCACGTGATTGAGTTTGATCCGCCACCTGAGAATTGTATAAATACAAGTACTAAAAGAAAAATTTATGAAGATAGACCATTACAAAAAAAAATGAAAAGATCAAGTTCGGAGTCTCCTAAAGAAGACCAACATGAAGTGATTGAAAATCTTGTCGACACTTGGGAACAAATTGATAAGGGTGATTTGTATGTTTTTACGTCCAAAGGTGTGAAGGCCAATAGTAAAATAGCTGCTTTTGATATGGATGGAACTCTGATAAAGACTAAATCTGGAAAAGTGCATCCTGTAGACATAAATGACTGGCAGATAGCTTTCCCTACAGTTTCACAAAAGCTTGATGAGCAGATAAAACTAGGTTTTAAAGTTGTAATTCTAAGTAACCAGGCCCCAATTGGTAATGGCAGAGTAAAGATAGAAGATTTTAAAAAGAAGATAGAAAATGTAGTCAGTAAGTTGGGAGTTCCAGTCCAGGTGTACATAGCAACTGGTAGAGGATTTTATAGAAAACCAATGCCTGGAATGTGGAAAACTTTAACAGAACAGGTACTAGAACACCACAATGTGTAACTAAAGTTTTTTAGTTATACTGGTATTGTTTTATCAAATGAACTCTTTCCAAAACTAAACTCATCTAGTTAAATTGAATCTTCAGATTAATTTTTCACCAAAACATGCACACACTAGTATTCATTGCATACATACTTGTTTTTATTGTGTCAATATTAAATATATAAATTAAATCTGCCTGTGGCTATCCAAATTTAAGATCACAGCCTGGCTTCTAGCATTACCAAGACTAGGACATATAGCTATACCTATGCAGGAT
>DWME01009638.1:0-10782 GCA_018244795.1 Parelbella ahira ahira | reverse complement strand
GTAATGCCAGGCGCATCGGTTGCATGTAAACAAGCGTATTTTTAACGACACCCGAATACCTAAACTCTCTTTAGATCCACGATTTATTTATGTACCGTCTTAACTCACTCACGTTTTTCAGGATGGACCGATTAGTTTCGGACCTGCACGAAGTCCTTCATCGTGAACTCCCGCCCTTAGCAGCGAGATCGCGGCGGAGACTGCCTCTTTTAGATCCGACCAACAAACGCGATAACGGAATGTTTTATTTGGTTTTACTTCGGTTAATTAACGCTATTCAATAAACATAGCGATTTAATTAATTAATTGTTAGTATTAATTGTTACATTTAACTTGAATTTAAAACTTTTAACATTGATACATACAGATATGTACTCATGCCAAGTCCCTTCCGGGTAGGCAGAGATCATGGAATGACAAATATCTCTATTTTATCCCTGCAGACCTATCGTGCTTTTTAAGACACATAAATCTAATGAACAAAATCTTATCGATACAATTTAAAATAATGCATTCGTCGATTGTAAACGAGCTGAAAATAAAAGAAAGAGAGAAACAACATTACATTGAGTTAGCTGCTTTCTAAGTACGAGTATATGTATACCTATATCTACCTACCTATCAAAATGTAGAAAAAGGTCACTAAATAGTTTTTCTCTTTGCCATAGCAGAAAATAATAAGCTCAGTTTAATAATAATAATTTAGATCACGACATTGCTGATGGGAAAGTCAAAGAAAGTGATGATTATAGAAGCACCCCAGACATGCTGGCGTATTTGATACCTGGTGCGGTCTACCTACCCTGTAGGGACCCTGGCGTGGCGATACAATAATAAAAAGCATAATATGAAGCATATGAAATGAAAATAACATTTAAGAAGTACCTTCAACATGTTTCAGAATAAAACACCATATTGTCGGAGAACATAAATCTGCTACTGCGACATTTTTCCCATTCAACATGCCATCGAACCGTATGTAAGCATTACGTGGCATCGGAAAGCGATGTCGGCAATAAAAAAAGAAAGTGGTCATTTGTGACTTACGTCAGTTGGAAATAGCTCGCGTCGTAACGTAAAAGTCGATATCGACGAACAGAGGAAATATTATCTGGCTATATGTAGCCGTACACTACAGGAAATCGCAAGGAAACCTCTAGATACGATCGCAACAGGAAGGCGGCCATCGCAACTGGTTCCTACGGGAATGAGCGTGATGAAACTGTTTATATTATTCTCATAATTATTTCTCACTATAGGCGTGGACTAATCCATTGTGGTATATTCGTAAAGACAAAGGGAGACACGACAAAATCAAGACATTTTATTTGAATTACTTCGTTACAATGACCGAGCAGTGTTCGAAAATTAAAAATAGTTCATATTTTCTTTAGTTTGAACAGTACTGAGATTTTTATATTAAAGAGTATACCTCTATTAATTATTACTTTTTGGCTACAGTATGAAAACAGTTGCTTTTGATATTTACAATATCAACGTAGTATTCGTAACACGTATTACACAAACATTTTATCTTTCTAAACTCCTATAAAAAATTTGACGTTGCCAAATCTGACACTCCTCTATACGCGCATTTCTCTTTAAAGGGATAAAGAGATTTTTATTTATTCCTCAATATATAAATGCTTGTATATACTATCCATTAACGATAACACAATATATTATGGACGCTACCTGCGACTTTGAACTGATTTAGACTTGTCCGCATTATTATGCAGATAAGGTGCATATCGAAGTTGTTGCATTTGAAACTTATCGCCGAGGTAATCGGTACGAGATAACAAATGCAATCGTGACTACGATAGTTTATTGGTTTGAGGAAGCGGAGCGGTCCGTTATGCGAGTCTTGATTACAAATATCGTCTGAGAATATATTCTATGCATCGAACACTAGACTTAGTCATAACTGATAAAATCATTATTGTCGACTCCCGTTATAATTATTAATAAACAGTGCATAGTGTAGTAGAATCAGTATGAAATGTGAATGAACTGAAAATATTTATACTTAAAATAACTTATTCTGCCAATAGTACATCGTCAGCGTGGTAGACTATGGAGGTGAACTTTCTCATTTTAAAAGAAGAGTTCTGTCCGACAGTATATCGATAAAAGGTTCGATTATGATTATGGAAATTATCATAGAAATACAGACAAAGGTCTATTATACTGACATATTTTAAAATAGTTCATAATAGGGCATTCTTAGTTTAAAGTAATGAATAACTACTCTTTTATATTCACTGTTGTATACTTAAAGCGATTTTTATGAACGCAATATATTAATGGCCTGGTTGGCATTGTACATACAAGGGGGGAAGTAGCGTTGGCAAGAAAACGCTACTTTGGCCGAGCATTGTCGTAAAACATCCATAAATCAACGTGATAGGGACAAAATTTTTTCGGAGGCGTGTGCGGGGTTAAAATAGAGTGGTAAATGTCACTGGGTCCATGAACTTGCCTTTGATGCACAATAATCCGGCTAATTCGCGACTGGTGTCAATGCACTGGCCGTTTCGCTAATGTCCAGATGTTCATTCCGTCGGCTTTCATCTCAGCGCTATGTATGTATGTATCGCCCGTCACTCGAGTCCGTCTGGCTACTATCCGCGATTTTTATCAAGTGCCATTTCATCACAGTACACCGTCTTGAGTGCTGTGAATATTTCTCATGAGTATATTTAAGAGACGTTTATTTAACATACGCCTGTATGACGTTCTTCAGTTATGTAGAGGCTATAATAGGATTTCTTTGTGAGCATGGCTTAAGAAACAAACGATAACTATTAAATAACGAAAATATTACCTCAACTTCAAAACCCGTTATTACATCACAAATTATCTAATTACATTTAATGATCGTCGAAATGTCCGGTACATAAATAAATCTTTGTCACCGATAAATTATTCAATATTACACTTTGTTGTATAACAAAATATTAACACTATAAATTAATATTATGTAATTTGTCAATTAAAATATCTAGTACACAGCATACAAGTAATTCGATTAGCATACAGAAATCACCAGTATCAGTTTAACTATTGCTTTAGTGCAGAGGTTAGTTAGTTCAGAGGCAAACCAAGATGCGATTTGTGAAACGAGACTCGAGTGACTACCGAATAAGCAATTTGCGGTCCGCAGGAAGCCAATTTATGTTCCACGGTAGATAGATGTTCATCTGCTGATGGAACACTACTGATCTGATCAGGGTTATACGGCCTGAATGATATATATTGCCGTGTATTAAATTGATCTGTATAAAATTAATAAGAACCCATTAGAAAGTTTGCATTTATTAGAATAAGAATATAATTTCTATAATGATTATCTCTGATCACTTTATAAACATTCGCAGCGTATGAATTTCAAAAGCAAAAACCTTGTACAATAATTTTGAGAATTAGTTAAACATTTCGGAATTGGTTGGTACTTCTGACTATAGCTAGTCGGCTGGAACGGAAGAGAGAGAAACATGTCGCGCCGACAACAAATCAATTGGGGACAAAGAAGGGAAATGACGAATGTTATTCGTTAACCAAACAGATTTATTAATATCGAATTTAAACTGATGGCGTGAGTAGCTACAAGTACCTAAGAGTTACAGCATTTAAACAAACCATAGAGATTATTGATACTGGCAACACAACAGTGTCTCTAAGAGGGTCTACAATGTGACTTATTTGTAAAAGGAGAGCAACCCCTCCTGAATAATAAATCGCTCTCGAGAATACACATACATACATATATTAAGTGCTCTAATCCGAAGAGATATATTTTTAATTTCGCAAGTCTGATGCCAGAGCTATTACGCAACAAATTTGGCACAGACAAAGGAATATTGTTCCAAACGCATTTGATATTGCGCGTTAAAAACATTTAATGTATACATGTAGGTACAAAGAGACAAGCAGAGAAAAGTGTTGGGTAACAAATGCAAATTAATTGGAACGGTTACGAGACGTGGCGTGTGTAGAACAATGTGCAATTAATGTAACAAACGTAAGGGGAAATCGTTATCATTGTAATAAGAAGAGCTTAAGACGAATTCAAATGCAAATTTTAATCGCGTGAACGCAAAAATGGATGATCTCAAGAGAAAGATGAGCTCGTGTGCGCGAAATTGCGCGAATGTTGGAAAACGTGGGATTGGTGTTTAAAAAATCTTTGTGTGCTTTCAGTTGACTTTCGAGAATAAAAAATTTAATGCCGTATAGGGGAACGAGCGCCCGATTATGGCACGACACGCATGGTTGGTGAAAGTAAACGAATGGTATAAATTATGCGTGCTGGAGCTGATGATAGTTATTGTTTATGGGGTGACAGTTCGAAAGTGGCTTTATGGAATTGAATTTATAATAGCGGGTAAATTTATTGCATAGTCCATAAAAAATTAATGAAAAAAGTAACGAAAGAATGCAATGAAGAATGCAGTATCAAAGCACATTTTAGTGTTATGTTATGCATTTAAACATAATAAACATAAAGTTTCTTCATCGTTTTAAAATGTATGAATCTATTTGTTACATCGTGTAATAAGAAAAGAAAACTTACCTGGGCTTTGAATTGTAATAATGGTCAAAACAATATTCAACATCCAATGGAAATGTGTATTTAAATAAATCGATAATTCAGAAGGATTTTTATTATCCGAATGACATTCACACGGTACCTGGGTACGGCGGAAGGTAGTTCCAATCCATTACGGCACTGTCAACTCGATCGTGCGCGGGAGTCGACGAGGCGGCAAGGCCGAAACTGCACCGGCCCACGCCGCCGCACTACCATATAACCTCCTGGCGATCCTTATCACAAAGTGCTAAAGACTAATTCAATTCAACCCGCACATCCTAGAGCCAACGGAAATTTACCGATTCGCTACGGAGATTCAGTAGGTGGACTCACTGCTTGCCGACTGTACGGCATCGATTACATTGCACTCGGGAACGCGGCAAAAACAAGTGATGACAGAATGAAAAGCAACGTTACCGAAGTGCAGATTCTCTTATGGAAAATTAACGAACAAACATGGACCTTATCACGAATGAAACTGCGACTGGCGCTATGCAAAAATAACACGGCGAAGTAGTAACACACACTGCACAATACAGGCAGTACAGATAAACACTGTAACGAACGCAAGGTGACCCCGATATAGTTCCAATCGAGCAGATCGTCGAGGTTCTTCATAGATTTGTCGCGGAGACAAAACTGTCGAGTAATCCACAACGTGTGCAATAGAGGCAAATAATGTTTTCCATGCAAAACCTAATTACGGTTTGTTACACCGATCGATGACGTCACCCCGATGTAGAGCCAAATTCGTTATAAATTTAACAGACTAATCAATAAAAGCGTAATTACATTAGCACAGAATTTAAGCGATAAACAGCGTAAGACTTAACGTTGCCGTGTTCGCTGTGTAACAGAGAGGTTATCGCGTCATTTATTGCCAACTCCGAGCTGCCACTGATAATGATGGAAATGAATTTGAGTTCAAGACCGTATCTTTACGATAGGTTAACTGGTTGTGTTGGCGATATGTTAATGGGTAATTCTATTTTTCGCAACGAACAGAATTTGTCTTTCCAAATGCGCACATAACATTTGTGTACTCATACTTTATATACAAGGACGTTTTATTCTGTACCTACCGTGCCACGACTTCGAGCGCATATGTACATAATAATAACAATTACATTAGCAACTGCAAAATGCCACCCACTTTCTTGTAGGCAATAAAACATTTTGTTTTTTTATGTACCACCTGTTCCATTTGACCAGACCTCCGCTACCACCAATTTCATAGCTACTACGTGATGTCACAATAAAGAGTTTGTTTCTAATATTACTTCTAAAATATCTTATATACATATGCATGTACATACGTATTTACTGCTAGTGATATACAGATAATTTATCAAAAAATATTGACATTCATATCACAGTAATGTCAAATATTTTAATTAAGTTTATAATCAACACTCAAATTGTTACATTATAATCCTCAGTCACAATTGTTCAAGCCGATTATATTTCGTTATCGGCGTAATAAAACATTCTAAACAGGTACTAAGCGGATACGCTAGTGAAATTATTAATTTCGTAACAAATTGAGTCACGTAAGAGACTCGCGGTCTCGGAGGGTCCAAAACTTTGAAACGAAGATAAAAGCCAATTAAAAAAATATCGATTTACTACCTTAAATTAGGTCTTACGTAAGCCGTAACAGCAAATTGACTTGTAAAGGGAAGCGTGCTCGTGATAACGAAACAGATCGTGATATAATACGAGATGTAGTTAGTAACGGGGACGGGAAAAACTTAGAAACGTTGAAGGAAGTTACGTAATTAGATGATGATAAAATAATTTGCCTCAGCCGGTTGGAAGCGAAATAGCAAAAACTTACTCGCTACGGTCAAACATATTTGCATGTGCCAACGCAGTCCGCCGTCAATCCACGCGGCTCGGCGCTGGTTACGCAAACGGCTGCACTTCTGCAGTTGCAACATCGCAGACGTGGATAACGATCGGAACAAAGGCTCACATAGAAAATTCTGTAGTTCGGCAGCTTTAGTTTGACCCACAAACAAAAACGAGACAGCTAATTTTGGAACTAATATATTCGTTTCCAAAGCAACGTCTCGTCATACTGAATTTAAACGGCTTGTATTTTCTATCATATTCCATGTATATCCTGGGCCCTTTTTAACGTATCAATCCTCGGGGTGAACAGTCTCGCAATAGATACCAAGTATACTAATGGGGTTTGGCCGATCGTTTTAGTGTTCAGTGTATTGAAAAGAGAAACACGCATACAGATGCCAATGAATGTTAGAAATGCCGAGCAAAAGCGAGATTATGGTTATTTTCGTGATGAGTCAAAGCTGAACTCTTTACGAGTATGGATATATGGAAAGTTGTGTGTGAATATTTATGAAACTGTTTGTCGTATTAGATGTTTAATGCAAATTGTGGTATTAGCGAGGCGGTGAGAAAGGACCGCTGACATGCTAAAATTGTGCGTCTTGGGTTGGTTAGGACTTGTATCGTGGGTGGACCGGGCTCATACTGATCAGGTCAAGTACACCGATTGCGTTCGTATTTATGTTATTAATATTACTTGCTTCTACAACATATTTTATATTGTATTACAGTGCATACAAATCAAATTCATTGTATCCATCAAACTTACCAACTTCTTCACTGTTGATAGTCGTCGCAGTTACAGTTGTCACACTCATTTTTGACATTGTATTGGCACTATTGTTCACTTTAAATTGTTTACGTTAACCACTGGACATGGCTTTATTCACTTTGACAATACAGGAGAGATTCTTTATCACATCTTTTAATAGAGCTGCATTTGTCATTATGTGTTATGCACCTATTGTCAGAACACAAAATGGATTTAACTAATGACTTTTATAGAAAGATTGATATTTATAATTATATATATGTATTATTGTTTAAAAATACGCCTTTAGCTCCAATTTTCAATAAAGATTCGATTGTTGTTATTACAATAACTGTTATTATTTAACAATATCTTTTTACCATACGATTATTCAGTATCGACTTGTCATTAAAAATGTCTATAACTATTCAACAACACTTTTATTAGCAGATGACTTAACATAAAAGTTCGTTTTTTTCGGTTTTTGTTTAGAAATGAATCATGCACTGACGAATAAGTCAACGATGTATGTATCTATCTTCGTCGTGTTTCGTGTTTCTGATGGACAAAAAAGCTACAGAAGCAATTCTATTGGGTAACAGCTAGTTTTTACATAACTCTACTAATCCACCTAGAGACTATCTGGGACAGTCTCGCTGAAGTGACGAGATCGTCAATTCAATAACATTCGAAAAGTGCATTGATATCCAAATAATTATTATTGTTATATAACCGGAGAAAACTGGATGCGCGCGAGACTGTGTGGATGGAATGACTCATTACAGTATTTCGAAATACATTTCACTTCAAACACCTCATACAAATTATAATACAAATCATTTTCTTGGCGATGTTTCAATGTAACGCGTTTTTCCTGCAATGTATTTTTTAATGAAAATAACAATAATTAAAACGAGATACTCCTTTAATTGCGATCTCATTATGATATTCAGTTTCAGTGGCGATGTTTCCTTCCTACAGACGTATTATTTTCAAGGCAAACGTGCCTTATTTGCATTTTGATTACGCTTCGTTTCGCGCTCTTAAAGACTAACCTATGCATGATAAACAATTGCAGTATTGACTGGAATCACTTGTCAATATTATTCTTATACAATCACGCCAAGTCCTTTATGGGTTAGACAGAGAGCATCAAACAAAAATACCTCAAATTAGAATTCACGAGTCATATAAATATGGTTACAAGGTCTTTTATAGAACACAACGCGTGGCAGGCGGTGAATTAAATACTTAATACTACACATATATATAAAAGTAATATATGGCAGAGTTAGCGGTAAACGAGATGAACTGGAATAGCCGGTCGGATACACCGTTACAGTCTGACAAACGCAATTAATAAACGCATGAAACGTCTAGACGCCATCGCGATAAAGGTCAGAGTCGCATGTTCCGTGTTCAAACAGTCAATGCAACAATCACGCCAGATATTAATAGAGATTTTTGATAGATTAGACAAATACAGAGTTGCAATAATACTGATCCTTATATGTAGAGTTAAGTCGTGCTGAGAGTTTTAACCCTTGTTTCTAATTAACAGTATAGCTTATTAGTTGTCAGTTTAACAGTGTGTAAGAATGTTGAATTATGTACATAATATGACATCGCATCTGTATTTCCCTGTAGGGGTTGGCAGAGTGTTGTAAACTCCCTAGATTTACTAGTTACATATATTATCTACACTTGAATATATATATTTAATGATATACAAATATTATTTGTCTGTTACCATATGAATAATAGTATTGCTATATAAGTTTGCATGGAACACGAATTGAAATGATAATAGAATTCCTTATAAAGCACGTAAACGTTTTTGTCACTGTCAAAGGTTCTTTCACCTTCGGATGTTGACAAGAGCTCTTTGTTAAATTCATTTCAGTTACAAGAAATGACATAACGGTTTTTAACTGAATCGACCGTACCGAAAACCCCGACCGCGAACAGTAAACTTTTTAATAGTTGGCATTATTCTTTTTATACTAGTATGTCTGGTAACGAAAAGGCACTGTATAAAGAAATAATCAAGGTTTTTGTGAATACTGCATGATATTGTATTAAAAAGATAAAAGCACGTTGGAGACGATACTTGAAAAATTTACTACATTCATTATTCTTATTATCATTGTTCGTACGTCGTCACGACCGGTCCTTTATGCGGTACTTAGTGGAAGACGTAAGTACCAAATATCTTTACCTTTGCAGAACTGACGTGCTTCATCTACATCAACACGCATGTATTTCTGCGAATGGGTAGGCAGAGGAGAATAATACTTCCACTTTTGACCAGTTATGTTACACGAAAGGGATGAGCCTATTGCCATACATCTGCAACTATATGTTATACAACAAACATACATGTAATATATTATACTGCTTATAGATAAATAGATCCGTGTATTGATTGAGATACCAGAGCTGGTGAAACTGCCCCATGCATGTCGATGTGGATCCTGCAAGACTACTTTCGTTGACTGCTAGTGCTTATGTGATCGATCACGTTTGAAATTTTTTCGTATATTATGTACTGTCTATACTTTATATATTTATATATGATTTTTTACATGTAACACTACAGCTAGGTATATAATAAGTTGTATATGGTTTTAGAACGTGCAATATTATTCATTATATATTACTTTTTAATTATTATTTATTAACGAAGATGTAGAGTACCGTCAAGGCTATTTTACCTCAGACATGTAAAGAATATCAACATATACAAAGACAAAATTTCTTTAAAATCACATGCAATTCGTTTCTAAAACGTAGGTTGTATATCCTTATGTGCAGACTCTATGACATCATTCGTGGCGCGCCTCGGCTGTTGACTGCCTACATGAAAATGCGAAACGCCCCTTTAGAGGCCAACCTGTTATTAATCTTTATTTAAAAAAGGCTATTCCACTCTAGTCTACTAATAGTCACAGATAATAAATACTCAGGTCACGGTCAATAGCTATATTATTATCTGGTGCAGCCTTTGTTTATCTACGCTACAATTATATGACATTGAAATATAAATCCGATAACAATTATGAAAAAGACCTTGGCTCGTTTTAAGAGAGAATTATTGAAAAAAAAATTCGGGCATTAAAAAATACCTGGCAACAGATGTAGCTATCTATATATGAATACACATTATATCCGTGTCAGTGTTGAATAAGAATTCACCTTTGCATTATAAACTCTTAAAGAAGACTTTATCTTTGAATTATAATTAAAATTTTAATGAATTAAACGCGCAGAATGTACACTTCAGAATTAGTAAAGACTATACCTACTTTCTCTTTAATCGCATCGAATCTAGAGAATAGCGTAAATTATAATTAACTTTTTTGGAAAAAACGGTTCTTTAATATTCACGACCGAAACGTATACCTAATATACATTTTTAATCAAGGCTAATTTCAAATTAGAAACCTTTAATCACTCGTGTATTAAAAACGGTCATATGCGGTATTTTTTATTTTTTGCTATTATTACTAGACCAGGGTCGATAATTTTTAAAACCAATTAAAATCGCAGTAGGATGAAACCCATTAGAAAAGGAGGGGAATAT
>DWME01009637.1:0-10782 GCA_018244795.1 Parelbella ahira ahira | reverse complement strand
CCCCCTCCATGCCCAAACGTTGCAGACACATTAAAGTTATATGATCGTTCAATACGAAGTACCGTGGTTGGCACTGGCCATATGTACTTCGAACCTCCGAAACGTGGCCTGCTGAATCTAGGTCGATTGAAGGTTAAATCGATAATAGGATATCGATTGTGGATATGTTCTCTGAAGGTGTACTTGTGGCATGCTATGTGATATTAAAAATGTATGTCGTGCAAGATTTGGTAGTGTTTTACGAGTTTAGGAAGTGATAATATATTTATCTACATACAATACACGTTTCTGCTTACCAGCTAACAAGTATATAAGTACAGCAATATTGAATAGGTATATTTGGCACTCTGTACTCTCTGCCTACTCCGAAATAGGTGTGGCGTTGTTATGAATAACAATTATAATCGTCATCACTTCTGACCAATAGAGAATAATAAGAATCCATGATGGTTATGAAATTAGTTTATTTACGCCTTAGATATTATTCTGCGCTGCTTCATGAACTTACTCTTCCTTATCCTTACGTAATGTATACTAAAAACGATCTCCGATCTGATGTAGGTAGTTAGAGAGCCACCTTAGTTACTTAGTTAAAAGTGGATACTATATAACGTCTTATATATCATCGTCATGATGACAGCCTTTAGATGCCCGCTGCTGGACATAGGCCTCCCCTAATCTGCGCCACTCTTTCCGCTCCTGAATCTTTCGAATCCAGCAGCTTTCCGCTGTGTTCTTCAGGGGTTCAGACAATTTGATAGGAGGACCACCTACGCATTTTAATACTAAACAATAAAATTATAATAAGTATTTAACGTCATATATGTAACAATGTATATTACACTATAAGCGTGTTCGGTTGATAGTCGACTTGGAGGCCGCGGTGTTTTAGACTTTGTACACCCGCTCGTGGCGGCGAGCGAGGTTTTATGTTAAATTACAACGAGGCGTGGGTATGGAGCTATTACGTAAACAGTAAAAAAACAGAAACTATAATGAATACGAGTGCTTAGTTAATTGAGTGGTAGCAAGCTAGACTGCTTGTCGAGAGCTCGTCGGTTCGAGTCCCAAATTGGGTATATTGAATTATTCTAACTTAGGTTTTCTAGTAGAAATGTTTAGTATAGATTTGTGTCCGGAGTATATCAATGGGCTCACTACATATTAAATGGTGGGCCGTAAACGTAACTGCTGTATCGTGGGAGTGTTCCACGGTTCTTTTGGCTACCCTTTCGGGGATTACAAGCGTGACTTTACCTTACGCTCAATGATTATAAAATCATGTCTAGTTCTATTAAACGAACAATATTTAAATATTCTCAAAAACGTCTATAACGATTTGATTTTGATTACAATGTAAAGTTTTTCAGGACGAACGGTCGATTTAAGCTCTCATGTGTGGTGAAAATTAATGTAGCCAAATTTTAATAAGATCAAAACAAACGTTATATGATATAGCCATATTGTTAGTGATGGGCCAGCGGTTAATAAAAGGGTTTTTCAACTGGATTAGAAAATCCAAAAATAACATCTATTTATACAATATAAAATTATTAAAAATACTACTGATATGAACAATTAAATAGATAAAACAATAAATAATAACAGATTTAATTATGGTTTAGATTTGAACAATTTGATTTCTCCATGTTTCCATTCGCGCATAGCTCATGTATTATGATATAATGTAAATATATTGTAGGTAGGTACTCGTAGTTTCTACTCTTTGTGTTTTTTTTTAAATATTTTGATGTGATATGCTTGCGATTGGCTCTGATCCAGATTAATGTAATAAACAAATTCGTTCTTAGATCCTTGTCTTGAATAGTCCTGTTCTATATGATCAATATAAATAATTGTTTTGGCACTGAGCTCACCTCTTTTGACCAAATAGGTCAAGTTCTGCTAATGAAGAAGTTAGAGGTCTCGGAAACAGGCCTGCATGTATGAATAGAATGATGAAAGTGGAAGAAACACGGCAAGTCTGCAAGGATAGAGATATTTGGCACTCCGTGCTCTCGGCCTACCCCGTAAGGGACCTGGCATAAAGATATGTATGTATCTTGGCACAACACGCACACGGCCATCTGATCCTCAGCAAAGCCTGTACTGTGGTAGCCAGACAGCTGGTATATTTCCAAATACACACTTACATAGATAGTTATAAACGGCACAGGAAAAGGCCCTGTGCTCATTACGTAAATAATTGTTCAAGGCGGAAATCGAACCCGCACCGCCGCCGTATAGATGAGTGTCACTACCACTGGACTATTAGATCAGTTAAAAATAGTCTACATTAATTCTGTGTTGCGTAGATTCTGTTCCGCTCACAATGTCATCACACTCTGAAGTAAGACGTGGATTATAAAAGAAAAGTAGAGTGCGCGGTTATAAGAACAATGCGCAATCAATGAATGCCGTTTCGGCTTACTTTTTTGCGTTAATAACTATACTTTACCTATCCTATTCATCGGGTAGACAAAGGGCTAGATATTTCTTCCGACTACAACTGTACGAACTGTGTGTTTGTAACTAAATGTAGTTTCCTATAGTAATATTACTGCAATGTATTCAGATTCAAATGTACAAATGTCATTGATATAGAGCTATAGAAATGATTTAATGTGTACATCATAGCGGGGTCGATGACGTCACCAGAGGATCCTTTGAAATCTTACAGCAGCTCTGTTTGTACCTACCGGGTGATATTATTTTTGATATCGGCTTTGACAGTTATAAGCTGGTTCTACTACCCTGTGTTTCCGGTCTCTCCTAGTGAGCACTGTTCTATTCCCATTTTATGGATGTCGCAGAGAGAAAGATTCGATTAATAATAGTACTCATTTTGAGACGAAACTCGTGTCCAGCTGTGGAGCAATAATTTCGTGTTTTCCACATGAATACATGCAGGTACATTCCTAATGATACCTTTCATAATTATGACATTACGCCTGTATTTCCCCGAAGGAGTAGGTCGGGTTGTAGAGTACATTCCCACGTTTCAACAATTCAGTCAACAGTTGGTCTAATGGTTAGTGAACTTGACTGCTGACTGGGCGGTCGATTGATTCAATCAAACCCTGTTCAAATATTTGTGTGATTTGTGTGTAACACAAGCCCTCTTGATGTTCACTTTGACCTCAGGTGGGCGCACATAGAAAAGTCCTAAAATACATTTTATTAGCTTTAATGGAATAGAGTGAGCTCATTTATTATAATGCTATAATTCGAAGCGCTTTCTAAAATTGTTCATCAGTCCAGTTGTGTGCTATATCGACGCGTGTATGGTGCAGTATTTCGGGCGTCCTTGGCGGTCGGCCGGGCGCGAGTTCGACGCTCCGCCGGCCGCCGACCGAGACATTGACGGACGTCGTGTTAATGTTGCTTGTTGTTCGGTTCGATTCCGGGCCGAGACTAACGTTTGTGTCGTAAACAATAGTTTGTGTTTTTTGATTGAGTGTAAAATTATCTGCTTAGATATGCATTTGTGTTACTGTGTCAGGTGTACGCCGATATGCTCACAATCTATACTATGAACGTAACTGGTGAATCGTGGAAGTGGGATGTTATATTTATTATTAATAATTTAGTAGAGTATTCAAACGCGAATGTTAATCGATGCAAGTGCCGAGGGAAACCAAGTCTTGTCTCTCTTAATCAGATGGGTGAGCTACTGGCTGTTGGGGGAGTCGAAGCACGCAGCACGCGTTCGCTTAATTTTTAACATTCGTTGTTTACAGTATACATAGTTTTGTTACTAAAAATAACACTTACAACCGACATCACCCAATATGGCGTCTCGGCGAGATCTTCGCTCGTGTTCACAACAATGTAAGCGAGATGGCTCCACGCGTTAGTACTGCAATAGACGTTATTATAAAATACGCAGATAAACATATATGTATGTGTTTATAGGAAAACATAATATCGCCTCTGTAATTTTCGAAAGAGTAGGCAGAGGAGTGTAGTACACTCCCACGTTTTACATAAGTAATCATACATAAATGCATATAACATACATACATCAGAATATATCTCGGGTCGGGTACTATTTGATTTTTATGATTTACATTTTCTAATAGTTAGATTTTTTAAATATTGAATTGGAGTCTGGTTCTGGCAATATATGACAAAAGTTTCATGCCCAATTCTATGGGACGAATAATAAAACTGGTGACAAGTGGGAGGACTACGCTCCTCTACCTAGGGGTTGGGGAAATTCAAGCCTGATGTTATGGTGTGTTAAACAAGTGCAAATTTGAGTTTAACGATCTACCAATTTTCACATCACACACAAAGATGGTAATGATCCAAAATGACTCATACATACAAACATAATTACAGACATACAAACAAATACATACGTACAATGCATTGATAGTCATTAGGTAATTAAGTTTAAATATATGATTTGAAAAGTACAAAATGTCAAATACACACATACATGCAATACATCGATAGCTATATTGGTTGGTTATGTTTAAAGATTGGATTTGAGAATGATCTGTAGGGTTGTTGAACTTGGTGCCGTGTGGGTTTGCATAAGACTCGGTGCTAATATTGATAGACGTGTCATATATGTACGTATATTATAGATAATTATATTATATTACGTAAATCTCAAATATAGACGAGTGTAACCCCTGCAATATGACTTGACACCTTCGCGCTGTCACAATCATTACATCAGGATAAGCAGAGAGCGCCGATTGCCCATTATTTTTATTTTTATAGAACTGACGTGCTTCTACATTCATTAGTCTTTTACACGCCGGCCGGTTTCGGAGAAATCTGACTCTACCGTCTGCTAGTTTCTGATTTAGTAAATGTATGGTTAGATTTTGCACTTTAAGTATATTTATTGTTGTTAACAATATCCTACGGTGTATTAAATAATCTGGTATTAGGTTTTTTTGCACTATACAAACACTGCTGGTACGTCATCACGCAGGTCTCAAGTTATCGTGCACGGGTTATACGTGTGACACGCCCTTGAGCGAGCTTGTCCGTTCTCAGAACATTCGTTTCTAGAACCTTATATCCGTGTTTCTATATAGCTGTTTATGACTCCTTAGACTTCGCTTCCCGTACATTTGTAACCGGTAGTTTTGTTTACAATAGTTTCAAAGTCGCATTAATTCATTCTATCCAATTTTAAAAAAAAACCTACCAATTGCACTTTGGACGGTGTTCAGTCTATGCTATTTTAAAAAGAAATAAAAGGAATGTTATTCATTCGAAATTTAAATTCATTGTTACGCTGCAATTAAATATTTTACACTTGGAACGTTTCATTGGCGCCAAATTCAATTTCGAATTTCAAAATTTAAATTCAGTTCTAAGTGTCATTATGTTTCGCTTACATTTCGTCATCGCACCGCTAACATATTCGCAATATGCAGATCTGAACTTTTGAGTCATACATAATACGATTACGCGGTCATTTTGCTCTGGCCGTATAATGATTGTTTATAAAAAAGAACCAATGAAATCATCGACAATTCAGTTGTTTTTTTTTTGTTTTAATCGACATAATGTGTTTTATGCCAAGTAGTAAAATATACTGTTCAATGGAAAATATGGAAAATTTTGGCGGGAGTCGATTACATGGCTCTAATTTTTGGCTTTTAATAATTGTGCATGTGCATACTATACTATAAACTACTATATACTAAATAACGATGAAATGTCTCGTATTAAAATATATGTAAATTTTCAGTAAAGAAAATGGCACGAAAACTAACGCGCCATTTTTATTTTTCTGTGACGTCGGCACCTAAGTATTTACGATAGAAAAAGTGAAGGTAAAAGGCAGGAGACGGATAATTTTACGAAGGTGTTTATTTAGATACACTGGGATGTTTTTTGTTTGATAATAAAGTTATCTTCCCTAAGGCGATAATAACAAGGGTTGCAACATCTCAATCAGATTAAAAAGCGGTAAGGGATAATTTAGATTAGTAACTAATAAACACTCATTAACTGCCTTAATATTTTCATTCCGAAAGGAAACTTGTATCCAACTGTGGAACGGTAAAAGGTGATGATGTAGATAATGATGATGAAAACGTAGTTAAAAATGATTTGAAGATCCCAAGAAGAGGACGCATATTTTCTCGAATGACTGAACGGTAGGCATATCTTAGGTAGGTCGGATCTTGACTTACGGTCGTACAGCGTTTCACAAGGAGCGCCTCGTGACCCGCTATGTTAATCTGCGAATTCGTATTCACCCGCAGGAAAGGGGAATATATTACAATTTGGTGGAACGAATATCGGGATAAATATTTTCGATTGATTCAAAGGTCACAGCGAATTTATTAGAGTTTAAAAATACCTGAACTTTTTGTTAGTACTTTTAGGCCCGCGTTTTGTACTATCTCAGTCTAATGGTAAGCGAGATGTAACCAATATATACCACGATAACCTGTTAAGTGGCTAAGTCTGGCTATACTAAGTCTTGAAATTATTTTCATTACAAAAATCTGGCAGTACTCTGATAAAATTTAAATAAAATTCATTTATTTCATCCCTTATTTGTATTTTGTTCATAATTTGATACACTAGCATTTGGCTGCGGTCCAGCTTCATTGAAAGGCGATATACGCCCTAAGTTGGGTCAGTCTAAAAATCTGTTTACTGTCCCAACGTATTTCTTTATCGAATACGTCGAATACACATGTTTGAAACTATTTAAATTTAGGAGAATCAGTCAGGAATCAAACCGCACACTACCGGCGTGAAGAGCCAGTAATAATAACTTCTTTATTTTCTTTGAGAATTATTTATTTTGCATTCGTAAGTGGTTAGAGATTCTTTTCAAGCACGATGTGTTTGTAGACTGTACTTCTCAACCTCATCCTATCAACCCTATGCTGCTGTGGTACCCCAAGTCAACGCTCCGCTAAAGTCACCCGTCCTACGCAGGTGAGGCGGAGGTCGCCGGCCGCTCGCGCCCCGACTCTCTTTGTCTTGCAATGATTCAGATCGTTTATTGAAATCACGAGACTGACATGGAAGTATCATACGAACTTTACATACACATCTCAGTCCAGCCGCACTTAGAATTTAACCCTTCTCATTCCGTGGAGAGAACCATCTCCGGCAGTGGAAGGATATGGGTCTGATGAATCAAGATTAGGAAGATGATTATAATACTCGTATGTGAAAACCGTATTATTCAAACGGCTATGAAAATATGAAATCGTAATTATTCTATGACTTGTGACTACTTTATCACCTCTAACTATTATAATGGTCATAGAAAAATTGTAATTTCAAGCTTTTAAAGCCGTTTCTAAAAACTCGGGTTATAATATATTAGTCTTTTCGCAAATGAGTGATGTATAAAAAAATATTAATTCACCTCGAAGTAAGCCAGAATTGAAGCTATGCTATGACAAGGAACAAAACAGAGGATGTGCAGGACAAAAATAGAATTGAGGATATAGGAACATTATATAGCGTCTAACAGAATTCTATTGAAACATATTATTGTTACCTTGTGTTTTCCTTGCGATTATCTTGAATATGGGCTTAAAATAATCTCAATGTTGTTGCATTCGAATGCATTATGCCGTCAGTTGCTGAGACTTTTAATGTCTGCACTCGCCTCGCGGGATGTTCCCGGAACGTTTCACCGTAAATAGATTTCAGGAAGTGTGTTATTCCCGTGCACTTCCTGAAATGCTACATTTCTACTCGCAAGTCACTCGTCAAAAAATGATCTGTCTACATGTGGATACGTTGAATGAGGGCAAATGGATTGGACGTTCCCGTGTTGATCAATACCTGTTTTCGATTTCCACACAAATATTTATATAATGAGTATTAGCACTTCTAGCACAGAAGTGTTTAGGTGTAAAAAATATTTATTTTAATATTCATACATGCCATTGACTGCCTCGTTGGTCGAGCAGTTGCAAGCGCGATCGCCGATCGGGAGGTCCCGGGTTCAAATCCCGGGTCGGGAACTACAATACAATACATACAAATATTCTTTATTGTACACTAAGACAATACAATAGAGACAGTACAAATTTTCGAGGGTACACAAATTATTAGTACACATATTAGATTTTTCTAATTTAGAATTTTTTGTCCTGATTCGGTGTCTGGAATCGTGCCCGGTGTATGGCAATAGACTCACCACCTATTTATTCCATGGGACTATAACGTGACTGGTGAAACGTGTGGCAGTATTGCACCCCTCTGCCTATCCCTTCGGGGATTACAGGTGTAATGTTACGTTTTTGTAATATTCATACAAATGTTTGTTACATCATTTTATTCATCGGCTTTGAACGCCTTTTTAGGCTTATATAGATGGGAAGAAAAAAGCCGGCGGAAAAAAACTCCCGGTGCTCTTTTAGAAAAAAAAGAAGAAAAACAGTCATACAAGTTATATCATTGCTGTATAGCTTTGGGACCCCAGAGAACACACGTGACAGCTTTCGAAGCAGCAGATTCGAAGCCTAACATCGAAATGAAAGACAATTATAAACCAATTTTTACAACTTTTATGATTACAGTGATAAACAGTACATAGCTCTCGCGAGTTCTCCAGAACTTCTTTCATATAAAAGTTCGTCAAAGAAGCTGCTTCCATAATTTAAATGTCCATGGTAAGAACTCGTTTTAAAAGACGTAGATGGCAAAGAATCCATTGTTGAGACTTTCCTCGTCATCTTTTAGCGCGATTAAAAGAGATACGTAGAGATACCATAATGTTGAAAATTCATCAGGACCCTGACTATTGTAAGTAACAATAACACAATATTCCTTACGGGACTGAAATGTTCTAAGCAATTTTCAAATGTGGAGACATCGGAGACGTCGTTGGATGACATCAAATCGAGATTGCTAGTATATCGAGACGCCCGTCACTATATATAAACAGTGTTCTGATATACATATGTTTAGGCAGGCAAACGGACAGAAGGACCACCTTATGGTACAAGTCACCATCGCCTAAGAACATTTGCAACACCCAATAGCTTTAAAGAAGAGCTCTCGTTATGCCTTTCTTATAGAGCTCCATGTCCTCCCTCAGAGAAAATCTCAAAAGAAAAACAATCTACATTTTAGATGAGTACAGTAAAAACGAGCATGCAAAACGAATCGTGAAGAAGCACCACATGCTTGTGGCCAACTTAAATTTAAATAATAGATGAGTAATATACCACACTTTAATCAATATATTCACTTCCAGGGTTACAGTTCTGTCTTCAGTGGTAAGCCCAGTTCATTGGACCTTAAGCGCTATGACAAATGGTTTTTAACGGTAAACACGTAAACCTATACCTTCCTAGGTACAGTCGACCTTAACCCGATATCAGCTCTAGAAATTACATGACTTCAGACACAACTTGGAGTCCTTTTTCTTCCACAACCCTACGAAAAGCACCGACCGGCTTGTGTAATAGGCATTCTCAGTACTATTTCAGTTAGAGCAATCTATTCTGTTGGAAAGCAGCAATATGTCATGAATATTCAGGATTAACACTGTAGGTGATAAAATTGGAATTTGAGGAACACTAGCGTTAGGAACTTTCACACCTGATATTATGGTAATAGGTTGCTTGAATGTACTACGGCAACCTACTTACATAACTCTTTAACCTGGTGTAACAATATAGTATAGTATCAATAATGGAGTAATAATAATAGTCATATTAGTGATTTTACCTATCATTGAGTGCTATCAGTAAAGCTGCAAGAAATAAGAAATTTAAGTTCACAATACTCATGGTTTATTCTTTGAAATTATTGAACAACTTCAATCTTGACAGATATCTTTTTATCTAAAGTATATTTGCATGTCCACTGATGAACATTTAAGAACTACTGTCTTAGATGTATTACAGATAAAAACCGATTAACCGTTTGTGATATTCATCACTGAACTGCAAGAGTGCAAAAGAATGGGAATCATAAGTGTTGGACTGCAGATTATCACTTAAGCCCCATCTGTATGTTTTTTCTTTTATTTTGTTCCAAAGACATTTCTTTGTGTTAATGAACACTAGACAATAATAACAACAGGACTACTGTAGGATTGAGTAAGTAACATAAGTTTCTAATTATTAAGTTCATTGGTCAATATTTATTAATAAGCTGCTCTTTATACTATTTAATGAATATTTATTTACTGTTAAAGCACAAAGAATATTTACATTTTAGCTGTGAATATTTATTTATTTATGTATGTATGTATGTGTGTGTACAAATAAGAGAATTAATAAGTGGAAACATGCACTAAATAAACAAGATGTACATTATACTTATTAAATGACACAAACTCACCAATCGAAGGCATTGTAATGGTAGTAACACAGGCCAAGCCCATACAAGAAAAGTGGATCTTTCCAGTTGTCCTGCTCTAACGCGTAGAACTTTTGATAAGCTGACATTGCTGAGAAAAAGAAGAAAACAGCAGACATCAGAAGCGAAGTAGAATACAATGTAAAAAACTTCTTAAATCAAAACTCATTTTAATAAATGATCACGGCATTTACTTTTGTGTTAATAATATGACACCGAGTGACGGTCACGTCTCGGTAAAAGGAACATAGGTCCTTCATCCTACAAGGTGGTTGTGACACCTGAAGAAGACAGCGGGAAGCTGCTGGATTCGGAAGGCCCAGGACCTAATGGAGTGGCGCCGATTAGTGGAGGCCTGTTCCCAGGAAATGGACATCGAGAGGATGATGATGATGATGATGACGATGACGATGACGATGACGATGACGATGACGATGACGATGACGATGACGATGACGA